>JANIWQ010000030.1:0-89955 GCA_030555725.1 Pichia sp. yHMH446
AGGGCTGTGGCCTGTGGAGGGCGGGCAGGGCGGGTCTGTCTGTCTGTCTGGACGCGCGGAGGAGACAAGAGATCCAAGGGTACGTGCTTGTCTTGCAGCGGCAGCTGCTGCCACAGACGCCATTGCCCATTCACCACAAGCAACGAGTATCACGATGTTAGCAAGAAGAGCTTTAACTGCAGTCCCAAGAAGAATTGTCTCCGTCAGAGCGTACTCTGAAGGCGCAACTGGTGCTCCAAGATCCGACGGTTCCACCGATTCCTTCAGACAGAGAGAAAAGGCGCAAGAAGACCTGTACATCAGAAAGCACCAAGCTGAGCAAATTGCCGCATTGAAGGAACAATTAGCAAAGCAAAAGAAACAACTCGATGACTTGGAAAAGGCAAACAAGAACTAATTACAAACGATGTAATTAGGTGCTCCTTTTCGACAGCTAATTGTCGTCATTTATAGCTTTATTCCCTCATATAATTAACACTAAACGAATCGCAATGAGTTGTTTTTTCTCTCTATTAGTTCAGTTCTTTTATTTTTATATATATTTGAAACATGTTTAACTGAATCATTATTTATCTGATACAACATTGATGAAGTTATTCGATCAATCAATTGATCTCAGTAATTAATTCAAAAGAAAAGCTAAAGCATTTGAAATTTGTTCTTACATGTAAAAAGTACACATTGGCGATTACACAATACGTTTTACTTAATTCAAACGTGGTCTTTTGACGCTGTCTAGAAGATTAGTTTCTTCATCAACAGCAGGGCCATCAGTTGCACCTATTCTTGGTGTAGAAACTTCAGTGTGGTAGTCCTTGATGATAGAATCCACATCATCAATATTCAATGGTCTAATATCACCTAATTTCTTGATTTTAGTAGTAACTTCTTTAACTTGATCATCAGTTAAATTCAAATTCAATTGTTCAACTCTTGATTTGATAGCATTCCATCCAGTTAATCTATTAGCAAAATGGATATATCTTGTTAGACCGAAATCGGATGGACTTAAAATTTCATAAGTTGATGGGTTAGCTAAAATTGCTTTAGCATGAATACCTGCCTTATGAGTGAATGCACAAAATCCAGTAATTGGATTATTAAATGGAATATTAACTTGAACAGCTTCTGCAACAAGATTTTCTAAATCTCTAAGTTTATGAAGCTTATATTTACCTAAAACATATTCTCTATCAGCAGCAATCATTCTAGCCATTAATCCACCTAATGGGGTAATACCATTTCTTTCACCTATACCTAAAACTGAAACATCAATAAGTTTTGCACCAGCTTCTAATGCAGTATAAGCATTTGCAATAGCACAACCAGTATCATTATGGAAATGACATTCAATATCACATGAAACAACGGATTTTAATGTTTTAACTAATTCATAAACTTGTCTAGGATTTGCACATCCAACAGTATCTGCAATACCAACCCTATTAACACCAATCTTATCAACAGTTTTATAAATATTTAATAAATCAACAATATCAGATCTAAAAGAATCTTCAGATGAAAATCTAATTTCAATACCTTTGGATTTAACAAATTCAATAACTTCAATAGCTGATTTAGTAATATATGTCATATCTTTACCATGAGAATATTCTCTTAAAAATTGTGAAGTACCAATAACGACATCAACACCATCAACACCTGTTTCAACTGCAATCTTGGCATCATCCATATGACACCTTATATGAGTTAAAATTTTTGCCTTTAAACCTAATTTACAAATTGCTTCACAATCAGCTCTTGATTGTTCAGATGCAACTGGTGATGTAAGTTCAATATAATCAACACCAAAATCATCTAAAGCTTTAGCAATTTCAATCTTCTTTTCAGTTGAAAAGAAAGCATTGGCAAATTGTTCACCTTCTCTTAAAGTTGATTCAATTAATTGGAAAGAACGGACATTAGATAAGTAATCACTTGGATTTGGACCATAAGGGTTCACTTGAATATTCTTGTGTTGTTCCTCGGACACTTTTTGATAGTTGTTTAAAGTAGACATCTTATGTTTCTATATTCTGGTGAGTGAAAAGGGTATTGGAAAATGGGAGAAAAAAACGAGAAAAAATTAGTGTCAAATTTGACAACTTTACAGTAGTAAATCCCATCAAAATCTGTGCTGTGCAATCACAGATTACACATTTAAATTTATCAGAACAATGGTTTTCCGTGCAATTGCGCGCTCCGCGAACTGCCCGAAACAGTAATTCTTCTATGACTCAGCCCTCCCAATTAGCCGCTTATGAGAGTAGGTCATGACTCGGACAGTAACTAATTAACTAACTAACTAACTAACTAACTAAATGTTCGTCGTGCCGCAACTTCACAGGTGAAGCCGTAGTCAGATTCATAGGAGAGTAATTATACGACACCTCAAATGTGTCCCTACCGTTTAAAGTCTTTTATGCTGTTTTCAGTCTTACGTCGATCGACCGTTTTTTACAAAGTTTTATCTGCTTTTCTAAATTTATTGATTTCTTTTAATCAAACTTGAATTTTAAAAGTTTCTTTCTTTTGAAAGCATTAAAAGTATATAATAAAACAGTTTCCCTGCTTTTACAAAGAAGTACACCTGTCTTAAGTAGTATTAACTGACTTAATTTGTAACAGAGGCTAGAGTGAAAAAGAACAATATATCACAACAAAGCATTTGTTGTGCCAACTCACTAAAATTATAAGTTTATCATCATTATAAAAGAATCTTATTACAAAAGAAATCTTACGATAAGTATATATAGCCATTTCCTTGATCATTTCTCTTCAAGAAATTTTCATCAATTAAATCCCCTATTGCTTTCTTTATTTCTCCAACTGTTGGCTTGAACCTATCAATAATTGAGTAAACTTCATTCACAAGATTTTCATGATTCAATTCTTTTCTAGCTTTCATAATTCTAACTACTCCTGCTTTTAAGACTTCATTCTTACGAGTAGCAATCTCTTCATTAGTTTCCTTTTCTTCAATTTTAGAATCTGTTGGTTTCACTTGAACTGAAAAATTAATTTTCAATTTCTTTGAAGTATATTCTGAAACTATTTTGAATATTGTATTCGATGTTGTTATATTTTTTTCACCAGGTGGATTTTGAATTAACAATTTCCCCTTTATCAATGGGGATATGTTGCTTTTGAAAACTTCAGGAGTTAATGCGGTCTCCTCTAACAATGCGCCAACATTTAATTCATCATTTTCTTGGAAACACCGAAGAATTAAATATTGAAATAATGTAACAGTAAATAAAAATGGTGGTTTCCCAGGTTTAGCAATATTTGCCTTCAATTCAATTTTACATCTATTCCATATCCAATTCAATTGTCTACCATTATGAAGTTTTTTGTACAGCTCAGTAAAACGTTCCTCTGTTAATAAAATCTCTTTTGGTAAAATGAAGGATTCATTACTATTTTTCAAAATGTTCCCCCATGATGCTGTATCAAGAATCTTTGGATCTAAATCAGAAATTAAATTATTTTTCTCTTTATCCGATAAAGAATTTTTATATTGCAAACTTAAATTCTTGGAAACTCTAATGTCATTAAACATATTTGTAATTTTAGCTGTGTATTCAACTGAATTTGCAGTCTTCAATCTTTGAATAATCATTTCTTCTTTCTCTTCTTCTTCTGGTGATAGATTACCAAATAATAATCTCTTCGATAAACATCTTCTATACCAAGTTTCAAAACTTTCTTTATCTTCTAAAAATTTGAAAATTATCACAATTTCATCAAGATCCATATCATCATTTTTACCTCTTAAAAATTCATCACAATATTTGGCAAGTAATTCAGGTGTTTTAGATTTTGATCTTGAAGTAGGTGTTGCAATTATATTATAATTAATAAATTTTTGACAAGCAGTATCTAAAGCTTTAATGAATGATGCATTATTATCAAATGAAATTTCAACAACTTTTCTAAATTTCTCATGAATCCTTAATAATGATTTGATATATTTGTTAGGATCAATAGAATCTATAGGTTTTTTCAATTTTATTCTACCTTTTGAATCTTCATTTTTAATCTTTTCTTCATAAATTTCCAAAGCTTTTTGAAATTCTTCATTTGATTGATTTTTAAATTGCACTATCTCTTGATTACCTTGATCTTCAATATATTTTTGAAATATTTCTAATAATGGTGGTATAGTCAATGGTACTCTCTTCAAAAGAATATTGATCTTTTTTATATCATCATAACGTTCTTGATCCAATAAAGTTGGTAATTCATTTCGAATTTGTTCTTGATGATCTTGAATTAAAACATGATTTAAAACATCATTCAAAGGTTTCCTTGTATGATCATTCAAATCTTCTAAATTTTTCAACTCTTCATCAATTCTTTGTAAAGCTTTATTTATATAATTGACAGCCCCATTTTCAGATAAATATTGAGCAGATTCTTTACTGTAGAAAAGGTAAGTATCAGCTAAAAATCTTTTCTCAAATTCATTGATATAAACAGATAAATTTTGCTTTTTAAGATCATTTGCATCGAATCCTAATAAAACAAATGATTTAATTGCAACATTAAGATCTTTTATAGTTGATTCCATTCCTTGTCTATTTAATTGAATTTGTTCCATGATTTGATTCATTAATTCATTTAAATTGGGATAAAATTTATAATCTCTCCATGATAATAAACATAAACTAAATATATCATAAACATTACGATGACCTGTTGATCTTTCCTTAGCTACCCAATATCTATTTAAATAATCCATAACATCATTTAATTTTTTGGAACCAATTAAGTAACGTTGCCAAGATCTAATATAATATTGTAAAAAAGTTTCATCATCTCTTTTATGTCCATTGATAAGATAATTTTTTAGGAAATCTTTAACTTTCTCATAAAGCTCACTACCTACCAATCTAACAGTTGAATGATTAAAATGGAAATTATTTGCATGTGATCTTTTGGCCGATGCAGTACAATAATTGTAAACTTTAGTATAAGTATCAGTATACATCAGTGAATCTAATGATGAACCTTTTTCATCACCGAGGATTATATTTAAAGCTGGTTCAATACTATTCCAAGTACTTTCAAGGAAAGTGTCTTCCATTATGTTTATTGAAGATTGAGTATATTTTCTTTCAAATGGAAATAAAACTCTTTACTTGATGGAAGAGTTGTGCAATTAGAGTTTGTCGTTGCCCAGAATTGATCGATTACTCAGGATCATTGTCAAAGTTGCCACAGTGTGTGTGTGTGTTGTACACAAGATCTCTTAGCGAGGCAATTTTTCACAATATTAGATGAGCCGTTTTAGTAGACCCAACTTCATACAACTGCATCGTAATGCAATGAGAGTCTTTCTTTTGATTAAGATAGGGTTATGGGGTATATTAGTAGTTATTAAATAGTGATATATATAAAGCAATGTTTGAGAGGGGGAAAATATAAGAGGGAGTAGTTTTAAATGAATTAGCCTTACTTTTTCTAGTGTTTATCTCTATATGAGACAGTGTTCACAACTCTAAAGACGGAAATACCGAAATTAACACATGTAACAAATAGTATCAATAGAAGGAAAGATGTAAGTGCTTTCATTTTGACACACATACTTGGATCATGTAGAATTGCATCTGAAGTTAAATTTTCTGAGCAAACCCATCGGCTATCATAAATTGATTGGAAGCAAAGAGCAACATTTGCAGCAGAGAAAATAATGAAAAGTAAATCAGTCAAAATTAATTTCAATTTATCCTTTGGATTTCTCAATCCTAAAGGTTGAGAAGTGAATTCATCATAAGTAATGTAAATTAAATATAAAACGGAACAAGCTTGAACGATTAAAGCCATTAAAGGGCTAGGTTGTTGACGAACATGACTTTCCTTTGTAACAAGTACAAGTCTAGCAGATAATCCTAACGCAATAACGGTTAAACATAGGGCAATCAATCTGAAGAATAAAGGTAAGTAAGAATTTGTCATTAAAGATTCGAAAAGTTTTGGTTTCCAAGTTTTCTTGTTTTCTTGTAACCATAATTTTGCACGTTTCTTAATATCACGTTCTCTATCCAATCTTGAAGATTTGGCTAATTTTGAATTTTTGTGCTTAACATGTAAACCTTTCTCTAAATCAATATTTTGTGAATCTCTTTCAATTGTTTCATCGCTACAACAAGTACAGGTATCGATATCACTTTCACTGATTGAATCATTATTCACATTCGTATTGTTATTATTATTATTGGCGTTTTGTAAAGTGGAAGAGCCAAATAATTTTTTCAATCGATGACCACCTTTCCATTTTGAATTCAAATCATAATCATTGAAAATTGAATTGATTAAATCTTGTTTATTTTGAACTTCATCGATTGAATTTAAATTACTTAAACCTATGGAATCAGCATTACTTTGAGTGATTTGAAGTTCATTATGATTAACTTTTGTAACTTCTTCATTCATGAAATGGTTTGATTTGAATTTCAAAGAATTAAGGAACTCACCCCAATCAACATTACCTGCTGAATCTCTAAAAGTTGAAACGTAAGGATCATCGATCAAAGAAGTATCGATATTGAAATGTGAGAGTCTTTCTAAAACGTAAGGAGGTATAGTAGTAACATTTAAAGAGTAGTAACTATTTATATCAACTGAATCTAAATGAGAAGTAATGATATTATTGATATTGTTATCATTATTATCATTATTATTATTATTGTTCATATAACTTAGTGAGATATCGGAATACAGCTTACTAGAGAAATAACGAGGAGATGGATTTCTAGCTGAATTTTTGAGTTTCCCCTGTGGCATATTAGAATAGCAAAGAGTTTGATTGATCAATTGATTATGTCCAATGCAAGTGGAAACAGATTCTGATTTTGTAGGTTATGAAATGATGATGTAATTTGCGATCATGATGTCAATGTTCCCATTTGGGCAAGACCAAAATAATTTGTACTGTGTACAGATGTGTGCGAGACTTGATAAAGAAGGGCCAGGTACGAGAGGAACGAGAGGAGAGGACAATTCACGGACCTGAAACAACAAAACAATAGGAAACGGTACTAATAGGTGATGCTTTTGACAAGGAGAATAGGGGTACGATACCTTTCATCGTTTTCGAAGGAATCATTGAAGAGTAAACGAATTTACTTTTATGCTCTTCCTTTAACTACAAAGAAGACATTTATTCACTGTAAATACAATGATAGCATATTTCCGAATGGCAAGAAGACATTGGAGAATAAAATTATAGATAAGGCAACTGACATGTGGAAGAAGTTTTCCAGTTCTGAATCAAGTATCAATAAGAAAATTGTTGAGTGGATCAATAAATTTCTGTCGAATATACCATGGTTTGAGACATGTTTACTGTCGATTCCATCGCAGAAGTTTATCACACGGAAACTAAGGGAAGATAGTGAACATGAGATTGAGAGGGAACATGAGATTGAAAAAGGTAATGGGAGATTGTTTGTTACACACGATGAAATAGTAGAGAAAGCAATCGATAGTAAAGATTTGGAGATGTTTGACTATTACTATCCAAATAGATTGACTGATATTACGGTAATGCTTGATACTTTCAGGCCCGAATTTCAATCACAATATGAGATACATAAGAAAGGTATATTGAAAGATGTATTACTTTTACCATTAACGATTCCATTTGTGTTGATACCTTTGGTACCGAATATACCAGGATTTTATCTATTGTATAGAATCTATTGTCACATCAAGGTGATTGCATCGTTGAAGTATTTGATTGTGCTATTAAAAGATGGACATTTAAGGTATGAAGGAGTGGATGATATTACGGAAGTGTACTTGAAAACGCAAGATGCGGAAGTCCGGAGCAATGTTCTGGCACAGCTGGAGTATGTGATGAGACGCCGTGAAGTGGACGGGAAAGGTACATTCGAAGATCTATTGGCGGAAGACGCTCCTGAGAGGCTACTCATTGCAGAAGATGTGGCAGCAGAACTTTGCAGCAAGCTCGACGACGAGTCGTGCGCAGAGAAGCTGCGGTATGCGATCCAGCAGGAACGGAAGCTGCAGCGTAAGAGAGAAGAGGAGGCTATGTAAAGGAGGCTATCTAGTTGATGTAAGTAGGTGTAGGTTTAGGTGTAATATTGCGGTTAATCTAAGTCTGAACTGTACTAGACTAGTGTCTGTGCCACTGAGGAGACAACGGTGCCGAGCCGCCACGCACGAGCCGCCGAGCCCCAAACCAGTTTGAGCTTGCCCCGCCCAGCCCTCTGCGCACGCACGTGCCGCATTACGCGCCTGGCCCTCCTCCTGCGCCTCCTGCCCCGCGACACCCGCGCACCGCACCTTGCAGGCCCCGGGCGGCCGCTCCTTCCTTCGCAGGCGCTGCCCGCCTGCCCTGGACGGCGGACAGCGGCGGTGGACAGTGGACAGTGGACAGGCTCGCACGCTCGACGGTCGTGCGCCTGCTTGCCTGCGTAGCCTGCCTCTCACTGCCTGCTTGCTTGCTACTTATAGCTTCTCGTTTCCTCCTTTCCTCCCACCACCTGCACTCTTTTCCTTCCTTCCCCTCCCCACCCTGAAACCATTTATCTACAATGAGAGCTAAGTGGAGAAAGAAGAGAGTCAGAAGACTTAAGAGAAAGAGACGGAAGGTTAGAGCAAGATCCAAATAAGCTCCAGGATCTAATCTAGCCCGTGATAGCCACTGATCGATATCGTGCAGAAGCTACAAAATGAACTATCAGTCTTGAATTGCGATCATCTATAGTACCAATTGTGTATCTCTATATAATTGATAATATAACAGATCCTGTTTATCTATCTGCGTGTGCCTCGTAATGTAATTGCCAATGCCAATGACTTTGACTGTCACTGTCACTTTGGCTGCCAAAGCTGGGGTTCCAGAACCAACCGCGACAAATCCCATCACACGTGACTATCACGTGATTCATTCTATCCCTCCTCCAGCAACGCCACGAAAAGAAAAATGCGGCTGGTGCCCGAGGTCTGACGTTTTCGACGTACGTCCAGGAGGACCGACTGCAGCTGTTTCCGTTTCTGCTGCGAGAGCACCAGTCGCCACTGCATCATACGTTTCAGATCTCGTACACGCTCATACACGTTAACTGGCAGTTCCTCAAATACAGGGTATACTCATATACTATTAATACTACTTCTCCAGCATTTATTGTCGTTTTTACAGATTCACGATCAATCATAAATTCAATTTATATACCATCCAATATATACCAAACACCACCACCACCATCATCATCATCATCAAACTCATAGTTAATAGAACAATAAATAAATATTCAAAAAAATAATTCAATAAATCTACTTCCCCTCCCCCAACAGTCACAGCAATTATGGAGTTGGATTCTGATGTTCAAATGGAAGATGCTTTAGATCAGGAAAAGCTTTCAAATAGTAGTAGTATCAACAATAACAATAATAATAGCAGCAGCAGTAATACTCATCATAATGAAATAGTTGCATTACCTGAAATTGCAAAATTATCTTCATCCCCAAAAGATAACCAGATAAATACTTTAGATTCTTGGATCGAACAATTAAGTAACTGTCAGCCTTTAAGTGAAGAAAATGTTAAAAAATTATGTGATATGGCAATTGAAGTTCTGAAAAATGAGGAAAATGTTCAACCTGTTCAAGTACCTGTTACAATTTGTGGTGATATTCATGGTCAATTCCATGATTTAATGGAGTTATTTAAAATTGGTGGTCCTTGTCCCGATACAAATTATTTATTTATGGGTGATTACGTCGATAGAGGTTATTATTCTGTTGAAACTGTTTCTTATTTAGTTGCAATGAAAGTTAGATATCCAAATAGAATTACTATTTTAAGGGGTAATCATGAATCAAGACAAATTACTCAAGTTTATGGATTTTATGATGAATGTTTTAGGAAATATGGTACTTCAAATGTTTGGAAAGTTTTCACAGATTTATTCGATTATTTCCCAATAACTGCTTTAGTAGATAATTCAATTTTTTGCCTTCATGGTGGTTTATCTCCAATGATTGAAACTATTGATCAAGTTAGAGAATTAAATAGATTCCAAGAAATACCCCATGAAGGTCCAATGTGTGATTTACTTTGGTCAGATCCTGATGATAGAGGTGGCTGGGGTATTTCTCCAAGAGGTGCTGGTTTCACTTTCGGTCAAGATATTTCAGAACAATTTAATCATACAAATAATTTATCTTTAACTGCTAGAGCTCATCAATTGGTTATGGAAGGTTATAGTTGGTCTCATCAAGATTTAGTTGTAACTATCTTCTCAGCTCCAAATTATTGTTATAGATGTGGTAATCAAGCAGCTATAATGGAAGTCGATGAAAATCATAACAGAGATTTCTTACAATATGATCCTTCAATTAGACCTGGTGAACCAACAGTAAGTAGAAAAACTCCAGATTATTTCCTTTGAGTGTACTTACTCAATCAATTACCTTTACCTTACTTTACTTATAAAGATAATTTTTGTACAAAAATTGTTTTGTTTTTATAATATACGACTATAACAATTTGTTTTCCTGTTTTTTTTACTATTATTACTTACCACCTTTTCTATATTCTATCTTTATCTCTACTTTGTAATTTGAAATGACCATGGCAAAACTAAATGTTCAAATTTATCATCATCAATAAATTTTGAAACTGCACTATAATTACCCCTTGCTAAGAAACCACTTGGTGCTTCAACTTCTTCAAACTCTTTCTCATAAAATGGTTTATCAACAGTATTTGGTGAATAACTACCCATCGATTCAACAATTTTATCAACTGTAATCCCTGATTTTTTAACACCTTGTAAATATTTTAAACCTGTTATAATTTCATGTTGAACTTTAAATCTAATAACCAATTTATAAATACTTTTCTCCTTAATTTTAAAACTAATTTTCTTATCCTTTAATGATGAATAGTTTTTCTCGTTCTCTAAATTTATTATAATCGGTTCTTCACCTTTAATCAATAATTTCATTGAAATAATTACAACTTTACGTAAATCTCCTTCTTCAACTTCTAATTCTTTACCTGTATTTAACCCTAAACTTTTCTTCCATTTATTCAATGATTCATCATTTGAATCAAGTTTTGTATATTCTTGGATTGTTCTCTTTTCACTGATTTTATATCCAGTGGTCTCTGGTTGTAAATCTTTAAATTCATCACTCATTATCAGTATCTTTACTGTTTGTGTCTTTGATCGTCTGTTATAAAATGTTGAAAGATGAACGAACACCTTCAAAAGTTACACGAAAAGTACTAGCGAAATCCAAGTTTTTGAATCCACAAAACTATTATTACGTGTCATCTTGATCATCAGTATGTACCAATTGTTATTTCAAATGTACTGTCAGTAAATTCAATTAAATTGAAGGGAAAAAAATAGAGAAAATGAAAAGTTTATTCCCCCCAACTATATAGCTACAAACATGATGTAGGGTAGGTATGATTCATTTTTCACTCTTTCGGGCATCTCCGAGATTCTCTTCAAAAATGAATTAATATAAAGCACCTCTTCCCCCCACCTCCTCCGTATTCTTAGATTTAATCACTACACTGCTTTTTCAGCAGTACAAAATGTCGCTTCCAGACCCACAATCGATACCGAACCTCCCCGATACTGAGATTGAATCTATACTTGATAATTTATTCGAACCATGTAACAAACTGAAAGAAATTTTAATACCCGAATTAAGGCAAAATTCATTTAATTCATATAATTTATTAATTGAACATTGTAGATCAATTTTAATTAATCTTTTAAATCAATTTAAGGAAACAAATTCAAATTATTTGAGAAATTCAATTTGTGAAATTGTCAAAGCTCATCCAAGATTAGGTGGTGTACCTAAAACCTCAAAATTATCGAAACATTCACAAAATGAACAAAAATCATTATCAATTGAATCAAATGATTTGAGTTTAAAACTTAAACAATTAAATGATGAATATGAAGAGAAATTCCCAGGTTTAATATTCGTTGTTTTCGTCAATGGTAGATCAAGAGATGAAATAATGGAAATAATGAAATTTAGAATTGAAAATAGTAATTGGTTAAATGAAGTTAATATCGCATTTAATGAAATGTGTAATATAGCTTTAGATAGAGCTAAAAATTTGAATGCAAAATTTTAATCATTTATATTTCTTATTATCATTATCTACTTCTTCTCTCCTATATAATTTACAGAAAAAATAAGAAAAAAAAAAGATAAATTAACTAGTCTCCACAGATCTGTTACCATTCCTTACATTTCTTCCCCTTCGATTATACTTTTTACCACCACGTGGATAATATCCAACACTGTTATCATAGTAGACAAATGGCATAGGTGCAGAGCCAGGTGGACCAGGTATCGGATAATATGGATATGAATATACCCCCCTTGGACTCATCCCGTTTTGTCCATTCGTGATAATAGGTTGAATAGGTACAGGCGGGACTGATATAGGTGGTGGCGGTGGTGGTGGAGTCATTGAAGAATATATTGCTGTATTAGATAATTGCACCGGTTCGTTAGTTGGAGTCGATTGATGTGATTGTGCTGATAACTGTGTTTCATCATTATTCTGATTTTTTCTATCAACATCTTGTATATCTTCTTCCTGATTGCTAGAATTTGATGGCATCATTGGATAATAATAGTAAGATGCTGGTATTGCTGGAGATCCAATTGGTGGTGATGTAACAGGTATCATATTAGGTGGCGGTGGTGGTGGTGGTATCATTGAGATCATATTATTTGAATAAAGTCGTTGTTGCGAATTCATCGATGATCTTGATGGTGGTGGTGCCGGTCCACCACTATAGTAACCCATTGGTTGGTAATAATAATGATTATTGAAATTTTTCCTATTATAATAAGTCTTTCCCCTTTTATCAGATTTTGACCTTCCATGATTCCCAGAATATTCATCTTGTTTATCTGAGTTTGGAGCAGTTATGATAATTTCTGCATCACCGTCAGAATCTTCATCTTCAAAGGGGAAATCATTATTCGGTGGAGTTGAACCTCCAATTTGTGATCTCATTGAAGTATCTGTATTCGAATAGAAACTATCAGGATAGGGTATTATTGGTGTTGAACCTAAATGTATATTTTGAAATTCTTGATTGAGCGTGTCACTATGATTTTGAAAGAAATCTTTATATAATTGATAGATTTCGGAAAGTTTGATTCTATTAAGTTTCTCTTTTGGGTCAAATTTAAGATTCTTGAAATCTAAAGGTTTTATATTACCGGATTGATCAAATTTAGCATGCTTTTTCGTCTCATCATCTGCGTTAATAAGTGATGTATTTATCTTGTAAAGTACCATCGATGTACCATCATTGGAAAGAATATGACCTAACTGATAATAATCTGCAAGCTGATGACTAAGCAACCTATAGTAAGAATTCATTGGATTCAGTTTCAATGAATCTTGCTCAGATTTCAATACAAAATCGATTATTTGCCTTTCAAGATTTAGTAGAAAATTACTTACATCATCATCATCACTGATACTTGTGTTCTTAACACCAATATTTGTATATTTGTTCAAATATGGCCTTTTCTTATTGAAATTCAAATTGAATAAAGATTTCACAACTATATTCGGGACTTGGTAGTGTCTTGAAAGAAGATCTGCATTCTCTAAAGCTGAGAGATTCTCATCCAATGTTATGGTATCAACTGTATAATCGCCGATCTTTTCCTTACTCACCGAAGATGGCTCAGCAACTACTGCATCTTCTTTCCCTGTGCTGGTTGACGCTATTTCAGGTATCGAACCCTTCTTTTGTTTGACAGATGGCCGTCCCTCCCGCAGTTCCTGTCCACCCTGTTTCTCACCATTAGTCCTCAACGAAGCGATGCCCTGATCAGCGATGTCTGTTTCACTCATCGTATTCGACAGAGGGGAGCGTGATCAGATCTGCGACAACCGTGTACCGCTATGTCTGCTACTGAAAGACTACACAAAGATAGACAGATACCTACCGAGCGATGCGGACGGGCCTTCACGCTTCCTGGTCCGTGCTGGTCCGGAAACGCCGCGCGGGGCGTCTCCGAAACGGAACCCGGACCCCAGCCTGTCTGCCTGTCAGAACCTCGTCCCTTTTTGTTCCACTCACCGCATTTCCACGTCGCCGTCAGCGTCTTCCACCTCTTCTCTGTGTTGCTTGCTCTCTGCTCTCTTCTTGCTGATCCACTCGGCGATTCGGGCCTTAAGCTCTGTGTCGTCGGCGACATCTTCCATTTTCAAAGGCATCCGGTTGAATGGATCGGTCGGATCGTTCATGAGATGGGCTTTCAAGACACTTCTGTCGATAGACACCTTCGATGTAGGAAGCTTAACAGGATCTTTCATCAACGTGTACATCAAGGGATCAAGGAATTCATCAGGGACGTCTCCCAATTCCAATTCCTCTTCGTCATCGTCCATTCTCACTTGTTTCGCATTCTCAACAAACTGTAGTAAGTTTACCTCAAAACTTTCGTCTGGTATCTTGTAATTCTTTTTCAGTATATTAAGCGCTTTAATGAAATTTTCCGGTTCAAAAGATCTATGATCTCTTGCTACCGCCTTGACAAACTCTTCCTTTTTAGATAAATTCAAGAAAATCGAACATAGTTGTAACAATAATTCTGTTGGATTAAATGAATATTTCTCTGGTTCACTCACTTTCAAATTGTTGTATCCTGGACCAACTAAAACTCTCAAGTTATAGTTAAGCATACCTGCCAATCTATCAACAATTTCAACAATAGTGAAACTATCAGGGGTTTCAGAAGTGAACAAATTGAAAAGTAATACATCTTTGTTACCTAATTGAACGTAGGAACGTGCAGATCTTTCACTCTCTGAAAGTTTCTTCTCTAAGTCTTCATCAGATTCTTCACTCTCAGTTTTGATACCTTTAGCTCTTCTACTAAGCTCCTTTTGACAATTATGAATAATTTGAAGATGATTTAATGACTCATCCAATAGGTATGTTGTATCATTTAACATTCTGGCCACAAATCTAATGAAGAATTTCTGATGTTTATTAGCAATTTTCCTTAAATCCATTCTGAAAATATCAAATTTCCAAAGTTTCTCCACAATAAATGATATATGGTATCTGGAGTTAAATTTATCATAGAATTGTGAAGATGCACCAGTTTTCTCAACCATCACATAAAAATCTAATAATGAAATCATTAAATTTTTTTGAACTGTTTCATCATCGTTGAAAATTGAAACCATAAATCCATCAATTTCTCCATTATAAGTTTGTAATGGAAGTGTTCCGAAAAATAAAACTTCAGTTAATCTAGCCTTTAAATGTGGGTTACTAATCAATTCTGGACATCTCAAGAGAATGATTGAGAATTCAACAAATTTAACCAATCTATTATTATTATCAATCATAGGATTATTAGTAAATTTAGAAATAAAATGACAATAATTTATCAATCCTTCAATAAAAATTTCAGGATAATATTTGAAAGGTTTTGGTGAAAGTTGTCTCAAATATTCAACATCATCCAATTTATCCATATCATTATCCATATCATGTAATGGAATTTTCAAATAAGGGAAAAAATTACCCATAGATGGATGATATTTATGTTGAGAATCTATCAATCTAACAAGAAATTCACAACTGCCAACAATAATATCAAAAGCTTCAAGTTGGAAAGTCCTAGATTGGAAATACATATTTAAAGAATGAATATCATTTTGAATTTCTGTTATTTTCTCTTCTAATGGTTTCATTCTAAGTTTAGCTAATCTTTCAGCCATTGGATTAGAAGTTAAATTATTCTTCTCCAACATTTCTTTAAATTGATTTAATTGAGCTTTCAATTGTTTCAAAATTTTACTCTTCTTATTAGAACTTACAATTGCACCACCTAAACCATAATGAAGGTATGATAACATTAGATAGAAACATTGAGAAATAAAATTGAGAGATTTAGATTCATCATACATTTGATCTTTATAAGCTTCTTCAAATTCTTGAATCGTTGAATTAATTCTTGTTTCTTGATTTAAATCGATCATTTTAGTAGAATAATTGAGATAATCAATTGCTATTTTATCAATTTTCGATTGATTTCCTTCTCTTAAAATTGGTTCAGATAATTTGAATAAAATCAATGTTATATTCAACATCAAAGAATCCGTTGAAAGATTCTTATCATCTGCATGCTCACTTACTCGAAGATGATTTTTATTGATTAATTGTGAGAAATATTTTAAAACATGATTCCTTGAATTTGCATTTACTCTAATCAAAGAGTTGATTATTTGAAATAATTTTGTAATCAAAAGAGAATATGTTGTCTGTAAAGATTCGTTGATAATTTTAATTTCATTTTTATTCAAAACTCCAACGTAATTGGTTGCAGATATTTTAGATAACAAGGGAGAAACCCTTAAAATTCTACCTAAAAATGTATTATTCTCTAGCTCAAGAGCATCCGAAGATTCATATGAGGTGAAAATATCAGTCTGTGAAATATATTCACAGATACTTTTATTAGCTGTCATGTGTTCAATAATTTCCAAAATAATATTATATGTGGAATCAGTTCCAACAGAAAAAGTTGAAGTATCAAGAGAATCATCAATCAATTTGGTTAGACTTGGTAAAACAGAATTCAAAAATTCAAGCTGAGTTTCGTTATCAACAATTGCATTTAATATCGATGACCAAAAATTAGAAAATCTTGAGAAATTTTTAATTAATTCATCAATTGTAACGTTTAGGTTAGGATTATCGATAAAAGTATCTGGTTCATAGAATAAGATTGATGCATAAGCAGAACAAAGTCTGATAATTTCATCATAAAATTCCAATTTTTCTTTATAATATTTGGATAATGGTTTTAACAGTTTCTTAGAATCTTGAGCTCTTGACCAAGCAAGATATAAATATTGTAAAGGAGATTTAAAAATTGGTGATAAACCTTGTTCAAAAATTAAAGCTGTAATAATTTGATCAGGATTATCAATATCAATTAAATCTTTTGTTCCAAGTTCCATACTTAAAGATTCCATATAAATCAAAGAGTTTGAATCACTTTCTCTATCCAAAGTAACTGATAAAATTCTTTTCAATTCATTGGCTTTCCATCTCTCATAAGATACAGATTCAGATTCAGATACAGATTCAGATTTAGAAGCTGTTTTAACATTTTTCACGTTAGGATCTGTTATGGAAGCATACGATGATGATGAGGTTATTGGTTTTGGATCAGTTATGGTAGAATTTGATGAAATTACGGTGGCACCATTATTTGAATTTGAAGATTCAGGGACAGTAGTTGACCCACTTAGAGCCTGTAATTTGGCCAAACGTTGAGCACGTATTTCATCTTGTGAACTCATTGCTTGTTAAAGAAGAATTGAGTTTGAGTAACTGTGTTTTGCCACTTGGCGTATTCGGATTTAAAATGTGATTTGTATGCCTGCCAACTTGAGAATGAGGGAAAGTTGTAGAGAAATTTAATTTCTGCACAGAGATTATTTATTTATTTAGATGTGGGGGAGATTGATTGTATGCAGCTCCACTCATCTCTTATAATTACGATAAAGGTAACATTGAACAGAAGTATTACAAAAAGTTACTAAATTAATTAAGTATTTTTTATACGTACGATATAATTTCAACTTAAATTTAAGCCTTAAGAGCAAATTGCTTGACTGGGTAAGCAATAGCTAATTTTCTTGCTCTTTCAGTCTTTAAAGATTTTTGTTCCTTAGTTAAAGCTCTTCTTAAAGCTCTAGTCTTCTTTGCTCTTAATTCCTTTGGAATGTATTTCTTACCTTCATAGAAAGCTCTAACAGTTGCTCTTTGTTGTGCATTAATGACAGTTAAAACTCTAGCAATATCTTTTCTGACATTCTTGATCTTTGGAACAAATTGCTTGGTTAATTTTTGAACCTTTAAGTCAGCTAATTCCTTCTTTAAGTCAAGAAGTTGTTCTTCTAATTGTTCCTTAGACTTAGTTCTTAATTCGAATGCCTTTAAGCCAGCCTATTGTAAATAAAAGATAAAGTTGAGATGTTAGTAACTTGTTTGAAAATCTGATTAAATTTGAATAACTATGCCTTTTTCTTGATAATACTTTCAATGTATACACATGTACTGTGTGATGTAACTCAGCCTTTAACAGTTTCTTTTTCTTTGATTTGTAAGTCCATAGATTAGTTGAAAGTTGTATAATCATGTTTAAGTAAAGTGATATGTTTCTGATATATGTACATTTTGGTTTTATCGTCAATTAGTGTGGTTAGGTTGCAACTTTTCTTCAAACATGGGCTGTTTAGTGAACACTTTACATATTTCGGACATTTTGTTTGAAATCAATCCATTATTAACCTGTTGAACGGTACGATAGTATCATCAATAGCATAATTTTCAATATATTCACCCTGGTGGCACATACCATTTTGTCGTACTTGTGGATTTCCAGTTCAAATGATTGTGTTAACTGTGTGAATTTCGTATTCACTGATTATAGTGAAAAAGTGAAGAGGCCCGCGTAACGAGGCTCGCAGCCGGACAGGGAAGGAATCTGGCCAGATCTGCCCGCGCGTGACTGCGTTTCTGCGTTTCCGGGTGGTTTTGCGTGCGGTGCGCGGGTGCAGGTGCGGGTACCCCTAATGGAGCACGTGATGGGGAGGGACGGTTTAGAAGACCGAGAAATCCAAAAGATTGGGGAGGTTTTCTAGGAGTAGGGAGTAGTTTTCACATCGAGAATATAGAAGTTTAAATAGATACTTGGGATTAGATTAGAATATCACACTACATTACATTTAAAGAAGGATAATTAAGCGCTGTTCTTTAAAGTGGTTGATAACCATTCTAAACCTTCGTACAAACCATCACCAGAAGTTGCACAAGTAGATTGGATGAACCAAGGTCTTGGTCTGATAGATTGAAGACCTAGTTTTTCGGTAATTTCTGCTGCAGACATAGCATTTGGTAAATCTTGCTTGTTCGCAAAGACCAAGAGGACAGCATCTCTTAATTCATCTTCATTGAGCATTCTCTGTAATTCTTCTCTAGCTTCGGAGATTCTATCTCTATCGTTAGAATCAACAACGAAAATGATACCTTGAGTATTCTGGAAATAGTGTCTCCATAATGGTCTAATCTTATCTTGTCCACCAACATCCCAAACGGTGAAAGAGATGTTCTTGTATTCAACAGTTTCAACATTGAAACCAATGGTTGGAATAGTTGTAACAATCTCACCTAACTTTAATTTATAAAGAATGGTGGTCTTACCAGCTGCATCTAAACCAACCATTAAGATTCTCATTTCTTTACGACCGAAAAGGCCGGATAATAATTTGGAAATTGATAAACCCATCTGTAACTAATTAGAGTGAAATAGATGTTAGTAGTTGTTGTAAAAGTGGAATTGGAAGAGTAGCACTGGGAGACAGGAAGGAGGATGAAGGCGAATGTGTGTGTGTGTCTGTGTGTGTAGCAACAATAGCTGAACAGCGCATCTGCTAGGATATGTGAAATTTCATTGTGTGGATCACGGCTGATTTGATTTCATTTGCCTTGATTTTCTTGATTAGATTTCGATCGATCGCTTGTGCGCGCGAAATCAAATCAGCAATCACTTGCACCTTTAGGGTGACAATCGTTGACGAGTAATCTTGATATTTCGTTGCATATGAGGAGTCAATGGTATCTTTCAAATATTGCCAAATCCAAAAGGATGCTGTAGATAGTAAATGAGCCCAAACCTGATAATAAAGAAAATCGCTTGCTGTCTCAAAAGAAGAAACGCTTTCTCCTGTAAATCCTCAAAATAAATAAATCACAATCAAAAGAAACGTTTAAGAATGAGAAATAACATCATGACATTGGATAGAAAATAGTTGAATTGGTGTTCAAGTAACAATGAAAAAGCAAAAATTCCAGCCAATCCAACAGTGTGACAAATGTATACAGTAACATTGCATGAAATGAATAAAAGGAAACAAAATTGACAGTGGAACTGACAGTGGGACATCAGTCCCTAAATCCATTGCACTACACAAACAAACCTTTCAAGCGTTTCAGAGCACTTTACGCTCCCCTCTATCTCACATATCTAGTCACAATACCAGAACTGCACCAAAATGTGTCTACACCGCCGTCCAGCTCGAGACAAACTTGCCCAATAGCAGATCAAAAGCATCTCCAATCGCATTGACACAAGTCTGAACTCGCCAAGGTGGCATGCGGTGAGTGGAGACGTGCACAAGCAGCAATTCGGTTGCTCGTACAACCACCTCACACGCTAACGCCTTGCCGCCTGCTGAAGAAGCGTGCACCCGCAGTTCCTTCGCTGTCTGTATCTCTGTGCGTGTCTCTGCCGGCGGCAGCCATACATACCTTTGTTGTGAGTGTGTGTGTTGCAGGGAGAGACTGCAAAAAGTAAGGAAGCCTCTGCCAGGAGGCCTGAAAACAACAACCGTCATTTGCGCACAGCACAGCGCACAGCACAGCACAGCGTCCTCGCCACTGAGAACACGAAGCGGCAGAGTTCGCGGGCTGCGCGAACTGGCGGCACCGCGACCCGCCCCGCCTTGCGCCAATCAAATCGACGCGTCGCGGCTCGCGGCTCAGCGCGGCTCAGCGCTCCAGCAAGCGGTACAGATAGCAAAGCAGTTAAACACGGTATAAGATAGTATAGACGCAATACAGATGAACGGGAAAGGAATGTGGAATGGATGCGGAATGGATGCGGAATGGATGTAGACGTATTTCCCTAACGGCCAATGTTGACCTTGCACGTGGAGTACTTCTGCAAGGCACGGAGGAAGACGATGTAGGAGACACTCTCGTTGTCCGGCTCCCAGTACATTTCAGACAACCGGATGTGCCATGGCGGGTATCCCTGCAAGTCCAAGTACGGGGTAAACATCACAATCAAGTCTGGCTCCTCGCCCACTAGTTGTTTCAATTCACGGTCGATGAACTTGATTGTGATATCGCTCTGTTTCAGTTCTCCGTTCTTTGTCAGTGATGCCATCACTTTAGTTAGTTCCACAATCGTTGACCTTCCATCCACTTTACTCAATAAACTTATCTTAATCTGGTACTCATCCTCATCAACTCCTGTTTCTGTTTTGTCTATAAGTTCTCCCTTCACGGAAGCGTAAACTTGGTTCAAGTGTGGTACTTTGATGAGGTAGTTAGGGATATTATCTGTACCGAAAAATGATTCAAATTTGTTTAAAATGGCATTGTTCAATTCTTTGATAGATTTCTTCAAAATCCCACTAATCTCATAAATTGTTAAATCAGGTATACCACTACAGACACACCATGCTGCAATCAATGCACCATCATTACTCAATCCTTCAATTCCTCCACCTTCTTCTTGTTCACTTTTGTAGTTTAATATAACAGCTAAACGTTGCGGTATCTTAGGTAATTTATTGACATCCGAATTGATAATACTTGGATCATCGTCTGATTTATATGCCATACTGAGAAATTTAATCTTGCTTCTATTTATAGTATATTCAAACAGTGAATAGATAGAGAAAACAAGATAAAATATTGTCAATATCAGACGGTAAATGTAAAATGTGATTATTTCCATCAATTTAGGTTCTGATGCATCTTCGTACCATCTTTCTAATACAAGTTTATCTTGTGGTAATAAAAGTGATCTCATAATATAATTGATACAGTCAATCAATCCAATATTAACATGTACCGGTAATGGTTCCCTTTTAATTTGTTTCATTTCTAATATATCTTTCATTGCTTCTTCGGTTTTACCGACACGAGCCCTCGTTTGACGAACAATTTGTTGATGCTCATTTTCATGAAATTCAACACTACTGCTCTTATCACTTCCCATGTTAAGGTTGATAACCTTTTCAATATTTTCAATCATTGGATGATATCTTGTGAATATTGGATTGTAAACTAAAAGTTACGGTCCTGTGAATGTGAAAGATAAATCAGTGCACTTGGGGGCTTGATTTTGTCAGATTTGAGAAAAAAAATATTGATGATGTGGCGAGCACAGATTTACATCCATCATCAGGTTTTGTAAGGAAGGCTTCGAGAACTGAAATTAGTGAAAGCAGTTTGAAAAAGTGAAAATCGTCCGTATAAATTTATAAATGATGCTTTACTTAATGATGATAATTACTGTCATCATCGAGACCAATTCCAGATTGATCACCACCATTTTGGTCAAGATCACCACCTAGATCAATTCCAGATTGATCACCACCTAGATCAATACCTGATTGATCATGTATATGTCTGATAGTTTCTTGTAATCCTTGCAAATACTCTTCATCATTCAATCTTAGCCCATTTCGCTGAGTAACTGGTTGTTCACCATATAACTCAAAATCAAGATTGAAATCGAGATGCCTATGAGATTCTTCTTCATTAGAATCATGAATAGTTTCGTTAGAACCACTTTCATCACTATCAGCAATTAAAGATTCAGGTAATGCATCATTATTCGTATTAATGATATTATCTGATAAAATATTCCTATGTTTATGCTTTTGTTCCCAATGATGAAGATATTCCATAGGAGTTAATGAAGTACCAGATTCAGTTGAACCCATACTTAAATTAGTTTCTAATTTTTGAATTGTTGAATTTTTATCACTTTTCTCAGAAATATCAATATTATTACTATTATTATTATTGCTATTATTATTATTACCGTTCATTTGTTCTAAAAATTCATAATTTGATTCAATAATTTTTTTATTAAATTTCTTTGATGTAAAACCATTTGGACAAATTCTATATAATTCATCAATTTCTTCTAACATCATACCTTTTGTTTCATAAACAAAGAAAAGTGTATAAAAAAATCCTAATGCATTCATTGAACCCCAAATAAAGAAAATTTTTGTACCTAAAGCAGCTGTATGACTACCAGAATCAACAAGGTAAGGAGTTGACATTGCAAATGCAAAATTAACTAACCAATTTGTACTAGCTGAAATTGATGCAGCTTTTTGTCTAATAGATAAACTAAATAATTCACCAGTTATAACCCAAGTAATTGGACCCCAAGTTGCAGCGAAAAATGTTATAAATAAGCAAACAAATCCAATCATAACTTTATTAACAATAATTGAATTAGCTGTAACACCAACAATTGCAATTATATAATTTGATAATGTCATACCAATTGCACCAATTAATAATAAATCTCTTCTACCCATTTTATCGACTAATAAAATTCCAGGTATTGTGAAAACTAAATTAACAGCATAAGTAATAAATGACATTAAATAAGAATTTTTTAAACCTGAAGCAACGAAAAAATTAACACCATAATAAAATATAAAATTAATACCTGAACTTTGTTGAATTGCTTGTAAAATAATACCTGTCATCATTCTTTTAAATTGTTTTGATCTACCTTTTGCATTTTTAAAACAATCAATATAAGAAGTTTTACCACTACTCATTTCATAATCATAAGATGCTTTAATTTCAATTAATTCATCAATTAATTCTTTATCATTTATATTTAATCTACCAATTTTTGATAATGAAATAATTGCACCATCTAAATCATTTTTCATAACATAAAATCTTGGAGATTCAGGTATAAAATAAAGTCCAATTAACATTATACAAGTCCAAACAAATTGTAAACTAATTGGAATTCTAAAAGATCTTGGATCTTTTAATTTTCTAGTTGCTTGAGAAATTGCACTTGAAGCTAATAAACCCCAAGTAATTGACCATTGATAAAATGAAATAATTGAACCTCTAATCCATCTTGGTGAAATTTCAGCTTGATATAAAGGTATAACAGATGAAATAACTCCAACTCCTAAACCATTAACAAATCTACCACTTAATAATAAATAATAATTAAATGAACAAATTTGAAGTATACTACCAATATTAAAGAAAACGAATAAACTCCAAATTAAACAAAATTTTCTACCATATTTATCAGAAATTAAAGGTGAAATTAATGCACCGAAAAATGTACCTAATGATAAAATTGATGTTAAAATTGCCTTTTCATCAGGTGTGAAAAAATTTTCATTATTTAAACAAAATTTTTCTTTAAAAAATGGCATTTCAATTATACCATTAATCATACCAGTATCATAACCATACATAAAACCACCAAGTGATGTAATTAAACCAACTAAAACTCCCATAAAAGTTGATTTAGTTTTCCTATTAAATTTATTTGTTGCATTTAAAATTTCTTCAGTTCTATCAGTTTTCTTATAAATTGCTAAATTTGTAATTATTCTTGAAATTGGAATTTTCCAATTACTTTTATTCTCGATTTCAATTTCATTATCTGTTTGTGATGATTGTGATTGTGATATTGTTTTTAAGTCATTATTTGACTGTCGTTCCATTGTTAATGGATTGATTGTTCACAAGTTATTGTTATTTTCTATAGGGTCGTGATCAATTTACATTGTAAGATCGGAGAAAAAAAATGAGTGAAGACGGAGCGAGGCGGAAGAGGTGGGGATGGCGGGAAGTGCGGCTAAATACGGAGTAGTTAAAACCTACTACATAATAAGTTCAATTGATTCGCTTGTGTTGATGATATTTTTCATATAATTATGTTATACAGGGTTTCTATAAAATCAGCATGACCGGTAAGTATAGCTATTTGAATTATTTTTTAAACTTAAACAGTGAGAAACGTTTACTGTTTTGCTTTGTTGGTTGTGTAGGTTGCTGCTGCTGTTGTTGATGATGATTATAATGATTTTGATCTTGCGACTGGAAATGAAATTGAGAATTTGAGTGTTGGGGGATTGCTTTATGTTCAGATTCAATTAAATTTGTAGTATTTTGTTGATCTGTATTTTTCGAATGTTGTAAATTCTCATCCTTATTTATGAATTCAACTGAATCAATTGTTGATTGTTCAGAATTTGAGAAAATAATAGAATCAGAAGTAATTGAAGATTTTCTATTGAAAAAATTGAACATACTTTTACGTTTTGTATGTCTTTTAGTTGAAGATGTTGAACCTCTTCTAATTGAATTAGTTGTTAGATCATGTGATTGAGAATGTAGATGTGTAGGCTTCGTAGTTTTTAGGGTATCATTGTTATTATTATTATTATTAGGTATATCGATAATTAAACTTTGGTCCATTAAATCATTTTCAATACATGGTTCTAAGTTTTTATTCAGATCTTTTGATCTTGAGATACTTTTAGGTAGATTATCATTTGAAACGAAGGAAGAAGTTGATCCATTACGCTTTTTAGAGAGAATATAATTTGAGAAAGAGCTCTTAAATGATGTATTGGAATTTGTATTAGAAATTGTATTATTTGTGTTTCCACTTTCATTCAACAATATATCCATTTGAGATTTCTCATTTAAAATAAAATTTGAAACATCGTTTAAAATAATTGGCGAATTATCGATTAAATTGGTGAGTAATTGTTCATTATTCATGTAACTCGATTTTAAATCTTCAGTACTAAAACTTTTAGTACCAAAAGTTAAATCGACACTTTTAAAGAAATTCAATTGGAAAACTTTAGCCAAATTAGATGAATGCATTTTAGTAATATTTGAAATATGTGGTTGAGAAAGTTTATTTAAGAAATTCAATAAATATAAAACTAAATGTAAATTTTCGATTGGTAATTTGATTAAAGCAGAAGAATAAGGAGATTTATAATCATATAGATAAGGCCTCTTACGTTCCGGAGTGAACAAAGATTCTTGCTTTGTAGGAGAAGTTAGTAATAAATCAATGGAATTAGTCATATCAACGATGTTTTCTTCGATATTACCATTATCATTATCACTATTATTTTTATCATCATCATTATCATCATTGTTGCTATTGTTTTCATTGATTGAAGGAGTGTGGTCATCATTGAAATCTGAAACATCTGGTATCTTGGGGGTATTTGATATTGTTTGCAGTTCATTCACGTTTGCATTTTGAATTGAAGTTTGTTCACTAAGTGCGTGATCATCATGATAATGATCATGATCATCGTCATCAAAATCACTTAGAAAATCTTCATTGAGGAATAAACTCTTTTGATTCATTGTCAAAGCGTCGATAACTAAAGGGGTGAGTAGACCATCATCAAGTTTGGAAATCCACCTTTTCAAAACTACAGCAATATCGTAAAGTGTTGTTGCATCATCTGAATCGAAATCACAAGAATTAAGATTTTTCTTTAATTCAGATTCTATTATATTAACTTGTTTGATGGAACCATTCATCCTGAAAATACCTTCAACAGGTTGACTTGATTGAATATAATCACAGCATTTGAAAACAATTGTTGGTATAATGAGTTGAATTTTGGTATTTTCTATGAATACGGATTTATGAGCTAATCTAAGTTCAGAATCGAGATATTTAGTCTGTTTGGATACTAGATTAGGGGTTGAATAAGAGAATTGAGGGGATGAGAAAAATCTTGTAGCAGCAGAAGTTGAAGAAGTGGAACTTTGCTTAGAGTGTGAGATCGATCCACGTTTCTCTGAACCGTAGAGCGGGTTCATAATAAAGGTAGGATTCGCAGTGTTATTAGCGGTAGTAGAAGATAGCGACCTTCTCTTCTGCTGGTCGAAGGAGTGGTTTGAGTGGAATGTGAAAGCCGATATAGAGCGACGCCTGTTGTGTTTGTCTGAGAGATCAGAGACATCAGTACCGTGGGAACCATGAGAGGCATGTGAACCATTGTTATCTCTCGACGATCTGACCTTAAAGTGTGAGATCGGGACAGAAGCTGTGATGCTGGCGGTTGAGATGGAGTTGGGTATCTTGGAGAAGGAGACGGCCCCGGTTTTAGGAGAAACTGGGGTGCTGTTGGTGATGGTAACTGCGGACGCAGACATGTTGGGAGAGTAGGATTACCAGATATGAAGTATGAAGTATGAAGTATGAGTATGGAGTTGCCAGTAGAACTCTCCTTGTGTAGCAGTACTGTAGAGGAGCCCAGAGAAGAAGAAGATAGAGGTTGCCGCCGTTAAGGGTCTGTCCTGTTTGTGGTCTGTTGTGGTTGCTGTGCCTGTGGTGTCTGTGGATGCAGAGCTAGTGCAGAGCAAGCAATCAGAGCAAGCAATGAGAGCAAGCTGGGTGCCTGGCAGAGGTACCAGACCGAAACCGACCCATATCTGTTCACTTGCTTGCTGCGCGGAGGAGCGGGCGAGCCCCTGGCAGCGGGGCCCTGGCAGGGGGAACGAGGCAGGGGGAACAAGGCAGGGGAAACAAGGCAGTCCTTCACCCGCGCAAAGCGCGTCGCGTAGCTAAACGCGTCAGTCACGTGGATGTCACGTGAACAAGGTCACGTTCGGATCACGTGAGTTGTACCGTGTCACGTGACGCATTTTTTTATTTTTTTTATTTTTTTATTTTTTTTTTAATTTTTTTGGGAGTTTCCGCGATTTTCGCATTTCCTGGGTTTTCGCCCCGGGCCCGCGGCTTCGTCGCTATCGCTCTGTCTTTGCGGTTTCGTTTTCTGTGTTGCCGGCTTCGAGGCGTCTGCACGCTACACACGCCAAAACGCCAGAACGCCAGAACGCCAGAACAACAGAACAACGCTGCTCAGGCGTCTGTTCAGCACACACCGGCGCATCTTCTGCATCTGGCCCCATCTGGCATCATTTAGCACAATCTCCGCATCACCATCCAGCGTCCCTTCCATCTGTACAATACCTAGCTGCCCCTTCCATTTTGCATCTTTTACTTGCTCTTACTCACACTGGCAACCAATCAATTGATAACTCGATACTGCACTCAATCAACCATTCAAGTATTCCACTTATCAATTGCTGCTCTGCTACAATATCTCTACCCTCTGCATTTTAACTCGCTGCTATATACTACAATCAATATTCTACCCCCCCCTTCTCCCGTTTCTCCCGTTCTCGCATACTTTCACTAGAATCTGTTTTCCCTGAAGCACTCAATTCTTTCTCGTTCCAATCTTATCTATGCACGAAAAACTATACTCTGCCACGTATTCTGGTGTTCCAGTTTATGAATTCATTCACCCAAAGTCTTCTGTAATGCGCAGGAAGAAAGACGGTTGGGTAAATGCAACTCATATACTCAAAGTCGCCAATTTCCCGAAAGCCAAAAGAACTAGAATATTGGAGAAAGATGTTCAAGTAGGTATACATGAGAAAGTCCAAGGTGGTTACGGTAAATATCAAGGTACGTGGGTCCCTTTGAAAAGAGCTATAGAAATCGCTCAACAATTTGGTGTTCAAAATGAATTGACACCCGTTTTCGATTATGTATCAAATGGTTCAATAACCCCTCCTCCAGCCCCTAAACATCATCATGCAACTACTGCTTCCGGAACAAGGAAACCTCGTGTTTCAAAAGCTTCTAAATTAGCCGCTCTTAATAAGAATCAACAACAACAACAACAACAACAGCAACAACAACATCCACTAGATCATCAACAACCACCACACTCCGCATCTATCTCCAACTCTGCATCTGAAACTAATAATTCAGACTCAACTACTTCAAGGAGAGGTCGTAGATTGAGTAAAGTTGCTTCCGGTAGAATATCAAAGAGAAATTATACTAGGAAATCTACCCAACACGAAAATCCTACTTCTCCTACACCTTCTCAAACTTCTCAGACTTCAAGCTCTTCAACCTCAACAAGAAGGAGAAGAAAGTTACAAAAGCCTTACCCTGATAACAACCACAGCAATAATAATAATAATACTAATAATAATAGTTTAACTCCAAACTCTTCTCTATCGAGGAACTCCATGTTGAATGAAAATGATCAACTGAAACGAACACTGAGAGCCCCAAATCAATCCCCCTTTTCACCCGTTCAGCCGAATAACCTGAATCTGATAGCTGACGATCTTGATGACGATGACGATGATGATAATGACGACGACAGCAACAGCAACAGCAACGACGACGACGACGACGAAGATGATATACTTAATGATAATAAAATCAGCTTACACAATAACTCTTTCAAACATCCAAACTCTTTTTACAATAGAATACATCACGAACCTTCAACTGTTGAGTTCATGTCGGAACAAGATATTGATAAAGCTCTTGGTGCGACACCCGGTTCTAGAAGACCTTCATCATCGTTATATTTTTCAAACGGTAATAAACATCACCACCAACAACAACAACATCATAATTATCAATCAGCTCTTTTGATAAGCCCCAAATTGGAGAATCACAGTATTCAAAATAATCAGTTAGACAAAACTTATGTTAAAGCATTATACAATTACTTCATTGAATCAGATACTAATCCAAATTGTCCAATGCCTTCATTTATAACAGATTCTTATAGTGGTTTCAATTTAGATCAACAGATTGATAATCAAGGTAATACAACTTTACATTGGGCTTGTGCAATGGGTGATATTTTAATGTGTGAAACTTTAATATCGAAAGGTTGTAATATTAGATCTTTAAATAATAAAGGTGAAGAACCAATTGTTAGAGCTGTTAGTTATGCTAATTGTTATACACGTCGAGCTTTTAATAAATTAATAGATTTATTATCCAATTGTTTATTAGATATCGATTTGAATTCAAGAACTTTATTACATCATATTGCTTTATCAACTTTTGATAAAAATAATTTACCTGCTTCACGTTATTATACTGAAGTTTTATTAATTAAGATTTTAGAATTGGTTCAATCAAATGAAATTTTCAAAGATTTCTTAAATAAACAAGATATTGATGGTAATACTGCTTTACATATAATGTCTGTTAATAATGCTTCTAAATGTGTTAAAATCTTATTAGGTTATAATGCAAGGGTTGACCTTCAAAATAAATTAGGTGATAAGGCAAGTGATTATTTAAACGAAACTTTTAATCATCCTCACCATCAACAACAACAACAGAATCTGCAATTTCATTATAATCAACATCCACAACAACAATCAGTTATATCAAATCAATTTGACTCATTTATGAGACCTTTTATTCCAAATTTCAATAATCAAATCTCACCTCATAAACCTTTCTCTTCATTAAATGGTAATTCCTATTTAGAACCTTTCCAAAATCACATTAATGGTACAACTAATAATTTCCTCAATTTGAATCAATCGATTTTATTTAATCAAAATTCAAATCATTCAAGTTTAACATCAATGAAAATAAATCAATTTAATATTGAATTAATTGATAAATTAAATCAATTATCAAATTCTTTTGATAATGAAATCTCACAAAAAAATGATGATTTAAAGGAACTTACATCAATTATAAATCAAATGGATAATGATTTATCTAAAACAACATTAGATATTAAAACTGGTTTAAAAATTTTCAATATCGATAATTATAATGAAACTGATGAAAATGATGAAAATGATGAAAATGATGAAAATGATGAAACTCTGAAAAAATTAATTGAAAATCAAATTAATGAAATAACTGAGAAATTTAATGAAAAATTCGAATTATTATGTAAATTAATTGATCGTTCACAAGCAATGAGCCTAGCTAAAATTGTTCAAAATTTTGAAAATAATTTAATAATTGAAGAAAATTCTGAAAATGATAATAATTTAAATTTAAAATTATTTAATTTAATTAAATTAACTTTATTACAAATAATTAGACAAAAAAATGTTTTAAAATTAATTGAAATAATTTTAAAACCAAATTTAAATATTGAAAAATTAAATAATTATAGGAAATTAATTTCAAAATTATCAAATATGCCAATTAATGAAGTTGATGAGAATTTAAATAATATTGAAGATTGTCTACGTAACGATACTCTATTATCGATTAATAATCAAACCTCCTAGAACTGATTAAAATAAAAATTTTCAACTTCTTTTTATCTATCTTGTATTATTAGTGTAGTTATTTAATGGATACCCAATCATCGCAATTGAAATGCGCGTTCAATAAAATATAGAATATTCTAACACTATATTACTCATCTTCTTTATATTACGATGAGCACATATAAATTACAAGAGAATGAAGTTGAAATATTTGTTAAATCAACGGAATCAATTGAGCTTTCATGTATAATTTCTAAACCTGAAGGTAAACCAACTTTACGTGCAGCAATTTTAATGCATGGTATTGGAGCTCATAAAAATTCATGTTATCAATCAAAATTAGCTAGATTATTATCAAAGAATGAAAATATGTACGTTGCTAGATTTGATTTTAGAAATTGTGGTAATTCAACTAAAACTTTATCAAAAGGTCGTACAATTAATGATGATTTATCAGATATTGATTCAATTTATAAACTTTTAACAAATGGTGAATTTAATGGTAAACATTTATTCGTTGATACAATTGTTGGTCATTCAAGAGGTGTTGTCGATGTTTTCAATTGGGTTTTGAGTAGGAATATATTCATACCAAATATTGTTGCATGTGCTGGTAGATTCGATGGTAAAGGATTAATTAAAAGTATCTTTAAAAATAATCCAAATTTTAAGGAAAATGGTGGTCATTTTATTAAAGGTTTTCAAGATGGTAAATATCAAGATGTTTGGATTTCAATTCATGAAAGTGAAAGTTTAGGTGAATTATATATGGATAAAGTTGAAAAAATTAACCCTTCCAGTGATACACTTTGTATTTATGGTACAAGAGAAAATGTTATTCCATTAGAAGATGCATCAATGTATGTTAATGCATTAAGGGAACGTAATACATTGATTTTAATACCAGGTGCTGATCATTGCTTCCGTGGTGTTGATAAAATCCCTGAAGAAGAATGGTGTAATTACGATAAACCATTGAAGGATGGTTTCGTCGATTATACTTTTGAAGTTGCTGAGAAAATTGCAAAATGGGTTTCAATCGAGGAAATGCAGAAAAGATTTTACAAGAGAACTATGAAATTAAGTAGATTCGAAAATCCATGGCATAATATTGATGGACTCCAGTTTAGAGATATTGATTTTCTTTTAAGAGGAGACGATAGATTAGCTTGTAAGAAAATTTTTAGATCTCCACCACATTCTTCAAAACTACATAGAAATTCAATCAACGAGTTGAGTGTTGACAAAGTTTACGATCTACGCTTTGAAAATCATGACTCATTTCCAGTAGAAACTGACCATTTCATCAGCGATAAAATCAATCCTGAATTATTTAACGAAACAACTGAATTGGGATCTGCATATCTTCAAGTATTCCCTGAACTATTTTCCCTTTGTGTTCCCCTGTTCAAAGATCTGGCGAGAAAATCAGCAGTTTTGATATGCTGCTCAAATGGTAGAGACCTTTCTGGACTAATCATTGCATTGATACTACGTATCGCACACGTTGATCCACTCATTGTGGCCTTAGAATATTCGTTATCTGATATATACACTCCAACTAAGTTTACCGATATTCTTCCACTGATGAATCTCCTGAGAGACGACGAATCAGTCCGTCAATGGGTCTCTCAAATTACAGAAACTCCGACAGACCGTTTTGACAAATATCTGTGCCTGTGAATGAGTGCTCCGCTCTCTTCCCGAGAGCACCAGATCATCGTGTCCTCTGTACTGGGCCCTCGGGACGCGTCGCGGGTATCCGCGGGGACGAGGACGTGGCCAGGTTCTCCGCTACCGGCGCTGGGCGCCTGCACCGGCGCGAGAATGACACATTCTCCTTACTCTCTGGGGTTGCTGGCCCAGACTACTGGAAAATTTCACTTATAGTGTAGTTTGTCCATCTGAATAAACTGCTGGTGAACTGTCTCTGTATCCATCTAGCGTTCCTCTTCAACTTTTACTAATAACACCACAATTTGAGCTACAGGTGACGCCATGTTCAAACAGACACTGGCACTTTTCAAGGAAGCGTCCAAGCTTCCTGCATACAAGAATATGCTTAGAGATCCATCGACAAAATATTCTAGAGCAAAAGTAATCAAGCTTCATGACAGGACATGGCCTGACAAGGAGATCGAAAAGGCTCCAAGGTGGTTGTCCACTGATTTGAGAGACGGTAATCAATCGTTACCTGATCCCATGTCAGTAGAGCAAAAGAAGGAATATTTCCACAAACTTCTTGAAATTGGATTCAAGGAGATTGAAGTTTCTTTCCCCTCAGCTTCACAAACAGATTTCGATTTTACGAGGTACGCTGTCGAAAACTGTCCTTCAGATGTTGCACTTCAATGTCTTGTACAATCGAGAGAACATTTGATTAGAAGAACAGTGGATGCATTAGATGGTGCACCAACTGCTATAGTTCATACATACCTTGCAACTTCTGATCTATTCAGAGATGTTGTCTTTAAAATGTCTCAAAAGGAAGCTATAGAGAAGGCAGTTGAAACTGCATTACTTGTCAAATCTTTAACTAAAGATGATCCAACTAAGAAACATACTAAATGGGTATATCAATTTTCACCAGAATGTTTCTCTGATACACCATCTGAATTTGCACTTGAAATTTGTGAAGCTGTGAAGAAAGCTTGGGAACCAACTGTTGAAAATCCTATCATATTTAATTTACCAGCAACTGTTGAAGTTGCAGGTCCACATGCATACGCTGATCAAGTTGAATATTTTTGTAGGAATATAAGTGAAAGAGAGAAAGTTGTTGTTTCACTTCATTGTCATAATGATAGAGGTTGTGGTGTTGCAGCAATTGAATTAGGTTTATTAGCTGGAGCTGATAGAGTTGAAGGATGTCTTTTCGGTAATGGTGAAAGAACAGGTAATGTTGATTTGGTTACAGTTGCATTAAATATGTATACAGATGGTGTTTCTCCAGAATTAGATTTCTCTGATATTCAAAGTATAATAGATGTCGTTGAAAGGGGTAATAAGATTCCTGTTCATGAAAGAGCTCCATATGGTGGTTCATTAGTTGTTTGTGCATTTTCTGGTTCTCATCAAGATGCAATCAAGAAAGGTTTTATTGAGCATGAAAAGAGAGTTGCTAAAGGTGATACTAGATGGATGATGCCTTATTTACCTGTTGATCCAAAAGATTTAGGTAGAAGTTATGAAGCAGTTATTAGAGTTAATTCTCAATCTGGTAAAGGTGGTGCAGCTTGGATCGTTGAAAGATCACTTGGTTTAGATTTACCAAGACAACTTCAAATTCAATTCTCTAAAATTGTTCAAGATAATGCTGATACTTTAGGACGTGAATTAAAATCTGAAGAAATTGTTGAATTACTTAAAAATACTTACAATATTGATTCAACTTTCACTGAAGATTTGAAAATTGTTGAATACAACTACGATAAAAAATCTGAAGAAGTTACCAATATTTATGCTATTATTGAATTGAATGGAAATCAGTATAATATTTCAGGTACAGGTAATGGACCAGTTTCATCATTATTGAATGCATTTGGAAAATTCTTCAACAAAGAACTTGAAGTTGTTGAATATTCAGAACATTCCGTTGGTCAAGGCTCAAAGACAAAGGCAGCTTCATATATCAACATTGAAACTGAAGGTGTTCGCCAATGGGGTATTGGTACTCATGAATCTATTACCAAATCTACTGTTAATTCTATTCTTTCAGCAATAAACAACTTGTTGAAAAATGGTAACCTCAACCATTAAAATCGTCCAAATTATTCTTACCACCAATTTATAAATTAAAACTATGTTTTATATTTCGCATTTTATTTAGTTATGAAAAAGTTAATTGCTTTTAGTCAAAAAGTAGGATATTTGACACCATTTAAACATTGTACCGGAGGCTCAACAGATTCATCAACTTCTAAATATCCGACAAGCCAATATTTTTTATGATTCTCATAAAATTGAACCCAATGGTTAACAGTTTTGCTAACCCATTCATTATCATAACCCGAATTCCTAGTATCCCAAGTACATTGATCCGAATCTTTGAAACATCCATTGATGAACATCCTTGTACAATCTTTACCGACGAAAATAGAATAACGAGCAGTAATCAATTTAGGATCATACACTTCACGACTAGCAGTTACATCAAAAACTTTCTTGTCAATGGACAACAGTAGTCTATTTGAAGTGTTAGTTTCATTTGCGAGAGAATCAAGTGTGTATTTTTTCAATGGTGATCCACGCAATAAATGCCATAAATATCGTGTATCAACGAGTTTCCCATCATAACCCCAAGTAGTAGATTTAGTTATGGCATAAGAAAGGAGTGCGTTAAAGAGTAGTATTCCGGAAAGAACTCTTACAACATCGAAAACACCAAATCCGTGCATGTTATAAATAAAGCGGGGGATATCATGAATGAAACTTGCAAGAGAAGCCCTCAACCAGAATAGGGTGAAAAAAAAAAAATTCGGAAAAGGCAGAAGGCTCGCTCGCACTATAAAAGGGAAGTCAATTCCACTCAGACAAATGAAAGTTTTTCCATGATGATTTCTTTTGAATTTTTTCCTTTCTTGTACCAAAACCATCCTATAGACAGTACGCTATTCCTATCTCTGTCTTTACTGACAGGGAGGTGAGAGCAATGTGAAGTTTAATTTTCATGTTCTCGGATATACAGTTTCTTTATGATTGAATCAAGTTTAAATCTAGTCAATTTAAATTGATCTTTACAATCGTGAATAGTTTTTATTCACAATATGTTTGTTTAGTGAATTTACAATTGGCGTATCTTTGGAGTGGTTTATACTTATTTGGTCATATTTGAGACTTATTGAAAGGAATGTTGAAGATTAACCTTTTTACATGCTTTTACTTGTTAAGAAAATGTTTTTTTAACTGTAGGTTTAGAATCGTGATAATGGATGGAGAGATCAATGTTGTGTTAATAAGAACTCGTCTGGATCTTTTAGGAGAACGGAAAGAGGGGTGTCAGATAACACATAAATTTTAGTAAATTGTAGAAATAACTACGTAATTGAAAGTTAAGGATGATAATGTACATAATTGATTATAAAGTAGTAAATTGAATAGATTAACGCTCTTTGAGTAATTTATTCCTCTTTTCTCTTCTTCTAAGTCTATCAATTTTTTTAGCATGCATAATTTGAGATAATCTTTCATATCTTTCCTCTTCAGCTTTCTTTTCACGTTTCTCCTTAATTTTATTAATTTTAGCCTTATGAGCAGATTCTTTCTCTTGTTTTAATTCTTGAAGTTTCTCCCTTATTTGCTTTTGCTTTAAAATTTGCTCTTGTCTTTTCTGCCATTTTGTACGTGTACCTAGAGATTTAATCCTGAATGCCTTTTTCTCGACTTTCCAATTTTTACCACTTAAACGTTGCCCTTTGGAAGGATCTTTAGGTAAAACTTGAGCTAGCGTTTCCTTGGAAAGTACGATTTGCTTTGAACTTGGATCGTTGTCGGTCATTATTGGTTCGTGTAGGTGATAAGTGGTAGTGGTGGTAGTAGTAGGAAGATGGGTTTGAAAAATTTTAGAGACCCCCTCAAGGAGCGAGGCGCGGCGCGGGCAAGTCCAGCTCGTTTAATTCAATTCTTTTGAGCCCATTTAAAGAAATTGCATCTTGTTTCTGACTCGTCGATAGGGGAAGAAGAGGGTGGTAGTGATTCACTACTGTCGTCCCAAGTATCTTTGTTTGTACTTTTCCTACTGCAACACCAAAATTTCTTACCTAAATTTGGACCTTTTTTAGTTGTCCTTAAAACGCACGGTTCACCATGGTTACAACGTGGAATTGTTTCAAGGTTACTTAGATTGAGTAGTTCTTTGAAATCGAGAGCTGATATTTTCCTTTTTACTATTTGATTTGAATCATTGTGCACCTCTGATTCATTCTCTGAATCGTTGTCACTTTCAATAAATAATGGAGATGACATTCTTTTATTATAAATTTCCTCCTTTTCCTTTAATAAAATTGGTAAAGTCGATTGACCTTTCAGTTTCTTACGAGAATTGTAAACTATTTTTGATGTTGTTGAGGGTTTTGTAATGTTGGACGTATTGTTTTTCTGCTTAGATGAAGATTTAAAGAAATGATCTATTTTTTTAGTTATACCTAATTTATAATAATTAAGTGCTTCAAAATGTTTGATTTGCTTTAAAGAAGATTTGGTTTCTGGGAAACTGGATAAATCTAAATCACAATAGATTGGACAATGATCAGAACCGTATAGGAAAGGCCAAATATTTGAATCAATTACAGAATGCTCAATTTTTTTCGTTGCAAGGAATAAATCGATTCTAGAACCTATATTCAAAGGTCTATTATTTAATAAGGTATTCCAACAAGTGTATAATTTCAATTTTTTAGGATTGATCTTCCTAGTTAAATCGTATAGTATTTTGTTCCCGTTGATGTCAGGCTGTAAATTTTGATAATCATAAAGATAATCATGTAAGATTTTCCTTGGAACTGTTTCATTCCTAAATGATAAAACTTGTGCTTTATTATCGATTTCAAAATTATCAGTAATCTTAACGAGCCCAGATTTAAGTAGTTCATTAATTGTATCATCACGATCGATTAAACTTGGAGAAACATTGATATCACCTGCAATAATCACATGTTTACCCATCTCTTCTAAATTTTGAGCTCTTTGAAATAAAGTTTGTAGGAAAAGACAACGTTTGGACTCTTCCTCCTCTGTTGCCATTGAATTAGCTAAACAGTAAACAGCAATAATTATGACATTATTACTCAATTCAATTATAATTGATCTACCATCTGAATCTAATAATTGACCTTCTCTCCAATCTAGTATATTATCAGTGTAACCGCCTATCGATAAAGAATCGGGGCCACCGGATCTATCCCACGTTTTCCTGTAAGTTATACCAGGATCGGAAGATACATCTAAATAACCAGTTATACCTTCTTCAACTTTAACAACGTTTAAAGAATGTTTAACGAAAATTGATATACCTGAATAACCACGTTTAGTTCTAGGTAAAGAGATGAAGGAATGATAGTTTGGTATGATAGCTAAAGATCTGTCGATATCTTGCCTCTGTAGTTTAAGTTCTTGGAATGTAATTATATCCGCGTGTAAGAAATTGAATATATTTTGTAGATTGTTAAGATTATTCCATGGGTGATAATGGGTCAGAGTTTTATACCCATTGATGTTGAATGATACTATTCGTACAGCGTTGTTTGGTGGAGCAGGTATTTGAACGTCTACTGCCACCATTAGAAGCTGGGAGTCAGGATAGGTGTGGATGGGGGGATTGTTGGATTGTGGAGACGATGAAAGTTGGAAAATCATGTTCACGCGTGGACTGGTCACGTGGGAAGGGAAGTTATTTTTAAATAAGCTATAAGCGAGGCTATAAAATAAAAATAGAGCAAGGAAAGAACAGCAGCGAAAACAGCAGAAGGTGGAAAATGGACAGATCAATGGATGGGGATTTCCTGTATGTCCGCGTACGGGTCGACGATGTTGATGCCATCGGGGCGGAACCTGTTGAGCTCGTGTAGGGGCACCACAACGGATGTGGATGGCGGTGTATCCCTCGTGGAAGGGTCGTCATCCAGGAGCATGTCGAAAGCAAGACCGTTATTCTGCTGCTGCAGCGCCTGCAGATACAAGTCTTCGTCTGTGACGGTGTATGTGAGGAGAGGGGCTGCGCATGCCACGCGGGAGGCACAGCCGAGGATGAAGCAGAGGGCCCAACGCATGCAGACGGGGAGGCTAGAGACAGAGCAGAGGTTGAAAGATAAAGAAGAAGTGTACAACGGCTGCAACGACGCAGTTGAAGACGGCAACCGCCGTGGGGATCCGCGGATCCGCGCGAGGGTCCGCATCGCGTCGTGCCGTCGTTGCATTGTCGCCGCAGCCATCGTCTCGCATCGTCTCGCATCGTCTCGTCGCGTCGCCGCCCGCTCAGCCACGCGGACAGAATTAAGGAACTCGGCTCGGCTCACATGATGGGCAGCGGGCGGTGGCGGAAGACGAGCTTGCGGCGCACGACGTCGACGACCTCGCACTGCGGAGCGGCGGCGGTGGTGCTGGCAGAGGTATCCTTTGTATCCTTTGCCACCCGGAGGACGCCCAGCGGCGGGTCGATCTTCTCGATGGTCCCGACGAGCCGCTGCGTCGTCGAGACGTAGAGCGTCGCCCGGCGCAGGTCCTCGTCGAGCTCGACGCGTCCGAAGCGCACCACGTCGACGCAAGCAGCAGCACCACCACTACCGCTGCTGCTGCCGTCTGCAAAGATCGGGGGGATCTCTCTGCGGGCAAAGAGCGCCTCCTCGCTCGGCGACAGGCCGGCAGGCTTGCGTGCCGGGATCGCCAGGTCGCCCTGGATCTCGATCAGCGTCAGGCCGCTCGCCGTCGAGACGACCGTGCTGTACTTGTCGAGCGTCGGTGCCTGCTCGGGGACGCAGCTGCCCCGCAGCACCGGTGTGAAGTCGACGCTAGTTGCCGGCATGTGTGTGTGTGTAGGTAGTGGGTTGTGTGTGTGTAGTGTGTATGTAATCTAATACGGTTCGTTCAGCGAAAAACCCCGTCGCCAGCCACAGCAGGGCGCGTCGCGTCGCGTCGCGTCGATCGACCGCGAGCGAGCGCCCCGGGGCGCTGGCGCTGGCTGGCTTTGCCCCGGGGCGCGGGCGAGGGCGAGCCCTCGCTTCTCTGCAGATCGCAAATCGCGCCACTTTCGTTCCGCGCACCCAACAGCGCAGAAACTCCGAGCCCAGCGACACTGTGGCGCTCTCCGTCGTATAAATAAATAAGTGCCCGTATCCAGGTCTGTACGTCTCTGCGTCTGCACTCGTGTGCAATCACAAACTCATACTCACAATCACACCCACACTCTCTTTCCTATCCAATGCTCATCCACAGACTCAAATCTCCCAAGACAGGCGCCCTCGTCTACCTCTCCGTCGCTCTCACCATCCCCTTCATGATGCCCTTCAAGGAAACCATCAACCCAAAGATCGGGCCCGTGGAACAGACCCACGGCTACTACAGCGTCGGTAGCGCTTTCAGGATATAGTTCTGTTCAGTTTGCTGTTATCTCTACTTCTACCTCAAGCGCTCGGCTATTTTTGCTCTGCGAAGCATCCCCGCTCTCTTTTCTAAGGCACTAAAAATAAAATAAAATAAACAACTCCAGCGGCGCTAAAATAATCGCTCGCTCGCTCATCTATACCAGGTTACTCTAATCAATCAGTCAGTTATTTCACTTCTTTTCTTTCATTGTCTCGGGAGACATTCTTCTATATACGTTATTAATAACTAATAATCAATAAATAATAACTAACAAACTATAATACACTAGTACACTCCTTGATCTATCCTTCTACTCTTGATATCGTAGGTAAAGTGCATTCTTGAAATGCACGTGCTTTATCCCCGGCGGCTTCGCCTTTTCAAACCCTTGAATCGCTTCACTCACGCTCCAACCCAATTTCTCAATCAGGTAGCAGCAAATGAGGAAACCTGTGCGATTCTGTCCATAATGACAATGTACAACAATAAACTGTTCATCAGATTCTCTCTCTTCCATCAATTTAGCCACTATTTCAATAAATTTAATTATAGTCACATTATCAGGAGTTACTTTACTCTCCGTCTTATATTTAACATATTTAATCCTTTCAAAATTCTTTGGCTCATATGATGGTGTATCTGATCCAATATCTATAATACCATAGATCTCAGAATGTTCTCTTTCAAAATTTTTAGGATTATGTTCCCCATCTGTCTCTCTCAATGTTTTCATACCTAATATGAAACTTCTCGGTTTATCTATTGGCCCAATTATCTCTTTACTCAATGTAACTACTTGTCTCCATTTAGCTTCATTTTTCAACCCCCATTTATCTCCACTAATTAATGCCTTAACTTGTAATACCCATGTACAACTAATATTAAGTCCAAGTTTCTCAATAAACTCATAAATCAATCCTGCAACTAAATTAGGTTTATCAAGGAATAATGAATGATTGGATTGCGGTATCTTTTCAAATTTGATTTCAACTTCCCTACTCAAATCATATCTTTCAATAGTTTCAACAATATCAATTGAATCTTTAATTGGTGTTATTTTATCAAATTCTCCACAACAAATCATGATTTTCTTAGTTTTATCAATCATTTCAATCAATTCCCATTTTTTAACACATTCGAATCCAAATATATATTTCAAAAAAATATCAGTCTCACTATCTAGATTCCATCTTAATTGTGTTAACCTTTTCAATAAATCTTCTCTATCTTCTTCAACATAAATATAGTTATTAACACTATGTGAATGTAATCCACCTTTCCTATCAAAATGTCTCAATATTTCAAATATTCGTGGGAAATACCATGATGTATTCAAAATCATCCTCTTCCAAATTGATAAACTTGAAACAATTTTCTCTTCATCTTCTTCAATTTTAGGTGGTGACATCATTATTATTGATTCAACTACACCTTTAGGTAATTTATTTATAATTTTAATACCTAAATGTGTACCCATTGAATGTGTAATTAATATAATTTTCCTACCTTTATCGATAAATTTATTCTTCAATATCTGATAAATCATATCAACTAATGATTCAGTTTTAAAATCAGCAACTTCAAATTTTTGTAAACACTCTTCCAACTTATTCAAATCTCCCTCATTATATTCTGATAATCTACTAAACTTAATATTTTCATCAATATTATCCCTACTTGGCCTTTTGGAATTACCAAATCCTGGTAAATCAAATGCGAAAATATCTGAACAGTTCCTAAATTCTTGTAAAATCGGTTCAAATTGTGACATTTGTCCACCTAATCCATGTATGAAAACAATTACCGGTAATTCATCAATCTTATAAATAGATTCTTTGGCAATCTCATTATCTTTGATATCTTCAATATCTTCAATCCTCTTATTCCTTTTATAAAATTCTCTCAAAGGATGTTCACTATAAAATGTACTCAACGTTACCTCTTTTAAATTCTTCCTACCTTTGATAGGGAATGTCTCAATTTTCGAATATTTCTGAACAATTGAACAATCATTCGGTTTGATTTTAAGTACCTTTTTCTCAAAATCTGTGTAAAAATCATTATTATAAAACCTCCTTAACAGGTTTAATATCGATATTCCCTCTTCATTACTCTTCTTATCAAGCTCAACCAATTCATTTATCATCTCTAATCCCTTAAATGTTTGAAAAAACTATACTACTGTTATAGTTGAATTTTATATTTTTATAGTGCGTCATCAATAATCCCACGTTCCGCGACAACAACAGATCTTGCACCATCAGTCTCTCTGTCTTCCCTTATCAGTTGGTTTAAGGTGGTGGCTCAGCTTGCTCTTTTCAAGGAAAAGGGGGATCTGATTTGCTCCGCAAGCACTTGTACACAAAAGGCTTTTTTCCCCCCTTATTTAGATTATTTCCTCACCTGCTCTCTTATAGGTAAAAACTTTTATGGATAACAAATAGTCTAATATATAATGACAATTTTACTTTCAGAAGATTTTGAAATTCCAATCAAACCTTTCAATTCAAGGTTTAAATTAATTCATGAATTGGGCTCAGGTAGTTTTGGTACAGTTTCATTATATAAAATGTCAAATAATGTTTTCGAATCTTCAATTATTGAAATGAATGAATACCCAGGTACACTGTTAAAACCTTTATCAATCTTAACTAAATATAAAAATGGTTTAGTTGCAATTAAAACAATGAATAAAAAATTAAAGAGAAAATCAGATTATTCAAAAATTAAAGAAATTCAATTTATTTTCTCAGTTAATTCACATTTTAATTTAGTTCAAATAATTGACGTTTTCATTGATCATACTCATTTAAAATTAAATATTGTTATGGAAAATATGGATCAAAATTTATATCAATTAATTAAAGCTAGAAATGGTTCAGTTTTCTCACCACGTACTTTAAAATCAATTTTATCACAATTATTAAGTGCAATTAATCATATTCATAAACATTTCTTTTTTCATAGAGATGTTAAACCTGAAAATATTTTAGTTATGCAAAATTTAAATTATTTTGGTTCAAGGGATAATATACCTTTAAATCAACGTGAAAATTCTTATATAATTAAATTAGCTGATTATGGTTTAGCTAGACATGAAACAAATAAAAAGCAATTTACTTCTTACGTTTCAACTAGATGGTATAGATCTCCTGAAATTTTATTTAGAAATAATTATTATTCTTATCCAATTGATATTTGGGCTTTCGGTTGTGTAGCTGTTGAATGTGCAATTTTTTACCCTTTATTCCCTGGTAAAAATGAATTAGATCAATGTTGTAAAATTATGGAATTTTTAGGTAATCCAAGTAAAAGTTTCCAATTAATGGCTTTGAAAAGTTTAAATAAATCAAATATAAATTCAAAAAAATATGATAATTTTTATTATAAATTAGATTATAATTATCAAGAAAATTCTTTAATTCCCTTTGGTGGTTTTTGGCATGAAGCAACTTCTTTAGCTTCAAAATTAGGTTTAATGTTTCCAAAACATTTTGGTTATCGTCTGGAAAGTTTAATTAAAAGGAATGATTTTGCTCCAAATGAATTATTTGATTTTTTCCAAATGATTAAATCTTGTTTAACTTGGGATCCAAATAAAAGAGCAACTTCTTTAGAATTAATAAATTCACCTTATTTCAAAAATTGTAAATTCGATCTAGAAAATAAAGAACAAGAACAAGAAGAAGAAAAGGAAAATATTTCTACACTGAATTCAAAATCTTTTGATCCAATCTCAAATGAAAATAATTTAAATAAATCATTGATGTTTGCTGGTATCCCTATTAAATCTTCGATATTAAATTCAAATATTCCAAAAATTGTACTGAATAATTTGAAACCTGGTTTAAGTAAAAATAATTATTTACGTAATGATGATATTCTGGGAAACTTTCCAAGTAATACTTATTCTAAAGATCATATTTCAAATTTGAATAAAAAATATCATATGAATAATGATATTCATTTGGGATCTGATCTAAGTGAAAATTATATTGATATTATGAATGATAATAATTCAATGGATATAGCTTTCATTAATTCTGATGATTCATACAGACTAATATCACAAACTTTTGAGAAAAATAATAATAATTCTGGAAGCAATGTTGATAATCAAATAATAAAAAACGATGAAAACATGAGTTTTAACCTAAAATTATCAACATTGTCAAACATGGATTCAGAGATATATAATGTTAAATCATTGACACTTGAAAGTCAAGAATTATCTGATAGAAACCAACACTTACAACAACTTACCGAACAAAAATATGGAGATGACGCCGATGACGACGACGACGATGATGATGATGATGAGGAAGAAGAAGAAGAAGAAAATATTGTTCCACCTGATTATAACTACATTTCAACATTTTTGAATATTACTGAATCACCTCTTAAATTAAGGGATGCAGATATCTCAATTAAATCTAAAACGGAAGGTAACTTTGATTTAATTGATGCCATCAATTTTGCTTTAGATGATGAACTTAAATGAACTTATATATATATACCCCTATATTTGAAGCTTTGTTTGATTTTTGTTTGTAAATTTTCTTTATCTCTTTCTTTTTCCTTTTTCTTTTTCTTTTTCTGCTTTGCTTAAATTATTTATCATTGATCTATATAAAGTTAACTACTAAATTTTTACAAAATTTTCATTAGAATTTAGTTCATGACCATTTGGACCTACAATAAATTCTACATTATCATCATCAGAATCAGATTTATCTTCACTTTCATTCTCTTCAGAATCGGAATCTGAATCTGAATTCTTTTCATATACAATCTGTATAATATTTTCATTATCCTTATTCTTAAGCTTTAATTGATTATCCACTCTTTGAATCATATCACTATTATGTATACACATACAAGATTTACCTCTCAAACATCTACCATATTCTTTCAAATCTGGACATTGTTTACAATGTATAAATTTACATTTAATCCCATTATCACAATATCCCATATAAGCAAATTCTCTACAAATCAAAGCATCAGGATCTTCTAATTTATGAGTAAAAATGCAATTCTCTTTATTACAATTACCAGATTGAAAGAATGTGCAACTTGGTGAATTAAATTGTGATGGAGTGTGTGAGAAATGACAAATCTTGTTCATGCATTTATGTTTTGTACTTTGTAATGTTGGACAAAGTTCTATTCTTCCAGGCACATGTCTAAACTGACAACTTGGGTTAGTACAATTCCCTGTACTTGTAAAATAAATACAGTATGGATTTGTTGTATTTTGATTACTAATTTCAGAGATTGATGTTAGTATCGTATCATTTTGTTTAATAAATTTCCAATTTATATACTTTTTATTAAACCCTTCTAATTTATAATTACCACTCGGTGATTTGATATATGATTTCCCTTCAAATGTAATAAAAGCTGGCATTGAATCAGCGTTTATTAATGGATCTTTTGTTAATTCATTGTAAGTTGATAACAGTATCAATTGATCTTTATGAAAAACAAATTTGTAACCTTTGATTATATGTCGATTATAATAATAAAACTTTACTCTATTTGCTAATATTCTTCTTGTAAAAGGATTATCGACAATTGTTAAATCATCATCTTGACGTTGCTCATTCTTCCCACTTCTTTTATCTGCAGTAAATACAGGTTTTGTGATTTTGCTTTCGTTATTTATCAAAGTTTTATCTTGATTGTTATTTTCAACTAATGCTTTTATATCAGTTTTCTTCTTTGAATAATTTGTTGATTTTTGCTTCTGTTGTTTCATCTGTTGAATTATACGTTTCTGTTCACTGATTCGATTCTCAAGTTTTGCTAAAGTTTCCATCAACTCTGTTTTCTCATCTTGCATAGTAGAAGACATACCTCATATAAAGTGTTGTGCTCTTTATACTATAATTTGAGGAAAAAGGTAAATTATAAAGTCTTCATGAAATTCATATTTTTCATTTGCCTTCTTTTTTTTTATCACAATGTGTCATTACCTAATTTGACTAGTTTCACAGCTCAACTTGAAAGGACTAATATAGAAGCACAATTGAATCAATACGAAAAATAATGTCATCATATAGTCTTACCCAGCTAAAGGATTATGCTAGAAAAGAAATCAAAAACATTATTCCACTTGATGATGAATCAATTGATGAAATGGTACAATATACGTTATCAAATTTCAAAACGAAGGAGAGTATGAGTAACCATTTCATTGATATACTAGGACCATCTGATTTAAGTTTCCAATTTGTTTCAAAATTTACTAGTATGATATTTGATTCAAGGGCAGGAAAAACAGAAACATTTTCAACAGCACCAAAAGAAACTCCGAAAGTAGTCTCCAAAACCGTTACAAACAATATACCGTCTAAATCGAAAACCACCGGAATTCGATTAGTGAAAACTAAACCAGCTAATAATACAGGTATATCTTCCAAGGGGAGATTGGGAAATAATACTAACAAAGGTTCAACTACATCTGAGATGTTCGATATGAAACCGAAAACTGTGGAGACACTAAAAGTAAAATCTAATGAAGTTCGTAAAAAGTTAGATAATATTCATGACTTAGATGAAGTCTTTATGCAACTTGAGCTCAACGATAATAATAATATTAATAATGGTGATATTCGAGTGTGTAATTGTAACGCAACTAGACATCCATTATTCGAAATGTACCCAAATTGTTTAAACTGTGGAAAGATTATTTGCGAAAGAGAAGGATTGCAACCGTGTTCATTTTGTGGGAAATCGCTTATATCAGAGCGTGATAGAGAACAGATGTTAGATGTTATAAATAAAAGAAAAGAAGAACTTGAAGTTGAGGTGAAGTCAATGAACTTAAAGCAGGAACCACCAAAACAGAAACGTAAAAATGTAATGAAAATCACACTGAATACTCCCGGACAAAATAACTTCAAAGTACAGGAACAATTTTATAAGAAACTTGCGGAGACAGAGAAACAGAAACAGGATGCAGAAGTTAAAAAGAAGGAGGAAGAGAAAGTAGTTGAACAGACTAGAAAAGAGTTAGAATACTACAAATCAGTTCATAAAAAGGATGAAGACTTAATTAAGGCAGAAGAAAGATTGGCTACATTATTAAGCTTTCAAGATAATGGTGCTGAGCGTACTAAAATCATAGATAACGCTTCTGACTTCGATATGCCTACTGCTGCTGGTAATCTTTGGGCATCTCCTATTGAAAAAGTTTTACAGTTTAAGAGACAACAGAAACAACAAAAGAAATTGCAAGAAGCTGATAATAGACGAAGTGGACGAGGAGAAACAGTAGTAAACGTTGAGATACAAAACGGAGAAGTTGTTTTCACAGAAAAACCGGATGACGCTGGTTTGATCGATAATATTTCTGATGATGAAGAAATTTTGGAGTTACAACGACTGGCAAATAAAGAGAAACTAGCTCAGTTCAACAAAGAAGCTCAGAATGTTTATGATTTTGATAGTTTCGATAAAACATTGTACAAGCCCATCTACAAGAGTAATTTGAAACCAAATCAAAGTGAATCAAACCAAATTTTGTCTGAATTTCCAGAACTTGGCAAGATTGTTCAATTAGGTGATGCTGATGCACAGGAAGCTCAACTGTTCAATATGATTGGTGTATAGTTATATCTACGAATATGGTAGAAATTATTCAATAACTCAGTCCAATCAAGTTGAACGAGCACTTTAATATATATAAAATTTATGATAAAAAAAATGTTATTAAAGGTAATTTTATGATTATCATTTGTATATCTTGGTTGAAAAACCGTAGAAATAGAGTTGGGTTTCTCACGGTCCAAACAAAAAACCCTCGCTTGGATTATTTTCTGCCAGAAGTAAGAAACAAAATTAGCAGTGCGACTATAAAAAGGAAAAAGTTTCCCCGCCATGTGGAACTAAGCACTTTCTTGACTTCCTTCATTTATCACATCAGTAGAGGTTATACTAATACGTATAATTTCTGGGGATCTACGGATCCCCATTATAGAACCATTTGATAGTTGATCATTCAGCCGCGCTGCTGTCTTAGGTTTCGATCAACATCAAGTTCAGCTAAATGTTTGTCGACTCGATTAACACCCTTGTCACGGCTAACATTTCGTTTCAGGTTCTTAGAGTGATTGGATTGCGTTGGTTTTGGTTAGATCTTTAATTGTCAATGGCCACTTTGCCATTCGTTTTATTGATCCCGCCAATTGTGGTCCTAAATTTGTTATAGAAATGGTAAGTTTTACTTGTAAATTTATTTTACTTATCTTCATGTTGAATCAGATTCACAGTATTTGAAACTTCAAAAAAGTTTCCATAATTTCAAAATGGTTTTTAACTATTTACAGAAAAGTGTACATTAAATTATACATCGAAGTTTAGTCTTGGTGCTTAGAAGTCACGTTGGTTTATCACTTTCTTTCCCCTGCGAATCCGTTTTGGATGTATTGGAGTTGTTTTCTTTCGCCTTTTGAAACTCCTCTAAATACTGAAGCTCGTTTTTGATTCTTTCCATCGATCTATACACCTTTGATTGAATGTAGAACGATCCGCCCTTTTCTTTCGAGTTGATATCAAACAGATAATCATATTTCTTCTGTGCTTTGTCAAGACTCAACCCGCTAAGATCAACATCTAAAATCTTACATGCTTCATCTAACGATATTTCACCATCTCTAGAAGCTGCGGTAGTTTTCTTAGCAGTGCCATTAGCTTTACTAGCCTGTTGCGCAGTTGTTGCAGCAGCTGCCTCTTTGTATGCTTCAGTGAATGCCCTGCCAAACACTCTAGCACCTGTAATAACAACTTGAGCTAATAACCTATGAGCCATATTGTATTAGTCGCCCTGCGTTGAGGAGAAGTAATAGCAAAATTATCACTTTACTGTGAAAGATCATTTGTACAAATCTTCAAATTGTTAAAGTCTACAGCGGAATTTTCAAGTGCCTTTACGTAATTTTGGCGTCGATCGACTTGAGTCTCCCGTTTCTTGTGTCTCATTTGGGCTCGTATATTTTTTTTAAGCTCGTAAATTTCGTATAGCTCGTTAACATGTCTACTCAACAAAGAATTAAAAAGTATCTTCTTATCTTCAAGTCTATCATCTTTCCTCATATAACACAAAAGCAGATCGCAAACTTGCTCAACATTGTGAATATCGTTTTGCTTATTGCGGAGGCTTTTTTTAATTTGTCTCAAGAGAACACACAACTACTACATACATAATATAAGCATTAAGCTTCTTCAATTTGATGGCTATAAATCCCACTACACAAGCTTCCCCACAAACAGATGATGAAGCAGCGGGACTTTTGATGCTTTTCTCAACACAGTCAAAACAGCAAGCAACCACATCCGATCCAGAGAAATTGGAAACTTCTACGACACAACCACTACCGGTGCCTTCTGATAAGAAACCTAACACTAATATACAACAATCAGGATCAGTGAATGCTACCAACCCGATAGCATTTGACATGCATCGTAGAGGATCTTCATTTCATGACAACATGAATCCGCCCAGAATGGAATCTGTGATAAAGTCTCCAGGTCCAGCTTCTGCTGCATTAGCTAGTGGAGATGGTTCAAGCAAAGCCATGGTTGCAGCTGCTGCACTTGCCGCTGCCGCTGCAACTCCCATTCCGATACTGCACAAGCCACTACAGCCTAATGAGGGGCTCAAAATGAGTAAAAATTACATCAAAACACAGCCTAAAGTTGTTGAAAGTCCATTACCGAATGCTGAGACTACAAATGGAAAGTTAATAAATGAAGCTGAAACAGCGCATATGGATGAGACTGAGCCAGAAGATGTTGAAGATCAGATAGAGACAAAATCAGAGATGCAAAAACAGGAATCTGAAACGACTTCAACCGATTTACCTTCCTATGCGGTTGGTCCCGATGCTGGTATTATTGGATGTGTATGTGGCTATGATCATGATGACGGACTCACAATTCAATGTGATAAATGTTTCAGGTGGCAGCATTTGATTTGTATGGGATTTGAATCAATAACAGATACTCCAGATGATTTCCAGTGTAATTTGTGTAACAAGAATATGAAAGTTGATGCAAATAAGGCGAAAAAAGCCCAAGAGGCGTATTTGAAAGGAGAGAAATCTAAGAGAAGGAAAAGTCCGTATACTGCTGAAACAGAGAAAGAAGCACCAAAAAATGTTGGCACTCCTCAATTCAAAAAGAAGAAATCGCAGGAAAATGAAGAAACTTTAGGAACACAAAAATATCAAACGTTGTATTATCCAATAAACTACTTTGTATATAAGAGTCCAACAATAAAATCATTGTTCAATCAGTTGCCAGATGCACTGAAGTCTGAAAAGTCTATCTTAAAGATTGAAAAACAGTCACTATCTAAGTTTGTGCTGAATACTTCATATCTAAATATTAAGAGTGCCAATGAAAACAAATCCAGGTTTACAGGTGTATCACGATTGGGGTTATATCCAACGAAAACTTTGAAAGAAAATACATGTATATCGTTACTTAGTGGTGAAGTGGATACCAAAGAAAATTACATGATGGATAAAGTCAACAAGTACTGGTTGCTTGGATGCCCGAAACCTCATGTGATTTTTCATCCTGATTTGCCTATAGTTGTTGATCAAAGGGGATTAGGGAATTATACCAGATTTATAAGGAAATCGTGCAAGCCCAATTGTGTTGTGAGGACAGTTTTAATTGGTAAGAATGAAGTGTCAATGGCTGTCTTTTCTACCAAAGAAATTAAAGCGGATCAGGAGATTACTCTTGATTGGGAGTGGGATATTGATCATCCTATACTAAAGCTTATTAGCAATGAGGAAACATTTGAAAGTTTAGATTCTGAATCCAAGAGTACAGTCATTAATTCAATATCGTCGATAGTTGATCTCACTGACTGTGCGTGCACATCATCAACTGAATGTTTGATTAGCAAGATTAAAAAGGCAACGGCGTATTTACAGCGGAATACGAGGAAAAATAACGTTTCTAACGTGTCTCCAACTCCTAATCAAAATTATATACCTATTGAAAAAAGATTTGAAACAAGGAACAAAACAATTCTTAGTCATATTTCTAGTACTGCATCTGATACCAAATACATTCAACCAACTTCTCCAGCTGAAGTTGCAACTGTTGTTGAATGTGGTGACTTACAACTGAATTTTAAGCCAAAGACGAAAAGCACACTGTATAATCTTCATATTCTTCCAAAACAATTTGAGTTACTGAAAAAGTATACTGTCACTGAAGAAAGCAAGAATCTATCAAGTGAAGTTGTGCCACTACAAGAAAGCCAACTAATGCCTATTCCAATATCAGTTAGTCAGAAAGTATTAGAAAAATTGGAGCCACTTCACGTGGAATCTACTGCCATTTCCAGCAATCTTTCGAAAAAACCTTCCAATGAAATAAAGAATGAAGAACGTCCAAAAGCGGTTAAAAAGTTCAGTTTGGCGGATTATAAGAGAAAGAAAACTGGGTAAGAAAAATAGATTTTTGGCTAGAGATTCAAATTCAAGCTGTTCTTTGAACTTACCGTTTGACATAAAACGGTTTCAGGTTCCATTTAAACTTTTCTTTTATTTATTGTCAGTGAAAGTATTGCCTTAAACTTTTTTTTTTGTTCTATTTAATTTTGGTGTTAAGAAATGGCTTTTTCTCGCTTTCTCTTAACTTTAGGAGACAATTTTGAAAGTGCAACTTCTCACATTTTATTTTACGTTCGGAAAAAAAAAATAATGCTTGACACCACAAGCCTTAGCTTATTTACCTCCGTCGCCGTGAGAATTTTTGCTATTTCAAGATTGTTATTCCGGGAGACAAGAGGGTTTTTATAATTTGTGTGTAACCTGTGTAACCTGTGTAAGATGGGTCAAACTTTTTTAAATTGACATATTAAGGGTAAAGTACAAAAAATTTATAAAACAGTAAAGCAAGAAATGAATAATACAAAGTGACAGAAATGAAATAAAATCGAATTTTGGCTGACTCACATTAACAACCACAATTGATAAAAGCAGAAAAAGAATCGCCTAGATTGGAGAAGCACAACAAATTAGTTAAGCAAACTCTTAACAGATATTTGTTTAGTCTTGCTTGGAAAATTATTTATTGATCCATTATTGAGATTTATTGTATTGATGCTCAAAAATGGAAGTTTTGACTCTATGTGTAGTGAAGGAGTGTTAAGAGAGAAAGGTTGAAGTCTTGGGGAAGAAAGCGGAGATTCAGAGTCAGAAGAGTTTGCTGAATGTGGAGACAAAAGTGCAGGTTGGGTTGGAGAGGATGGCGTGAACTCCTCTGGCTTGGTGCTAGTGCTAAATTGATTGGTCGTATTCTTGGATTTTCGAGAACTTGTTTTCAAGGACTTAGAATTAGAAGATCCTAAAGAGGGGTAAACACATTGTAATTTGTTTCTTATGCAACCAGAACAACTTGGCTTATTCTCATCACACTTTTTCTTTCTTCTTCTGCAACATAAACAACCAGTTTTACTTCTCGTGATTTTCTTTTTTTGCTTCATGACACAATCACGGTTTTCCAGTCTTGAGTCTGATAAAACGTGTGAAGTTTCATCATCTGCACATACTTGAGAATGAATGTCGCTGTGGAATTTACTTGTGTTGTTATTGAATTTTGGCTTGTTAGCTGATGAGGCCAACTTGATAATCATTTGATACTCACGGTAATTTGCCATTTTGCTAAATCTTATATTTTGATGAATTATTTGGAAACAGTAAATTGAGTAAATCAAGGTTGGCTCAAAAGTAAGCAAAAGTGAAAAGAAGAAAAGTAAAAATTTTAAGATGGGTTGGGTTAACACCAACACTGTTGTCACCGTCCCTCCTCCGAGAGAAACGGTCCACCGCAACAGAGTTCTCCCCTCTTAGTCAGACATTGTCTCTCCACTCAGAGATGAAAGCACACCCGGAACGACGGACTAACTCGAGGGCGCTTCCGCAGAGGAGTTGCCTCTTTTGGCAACTCGGGCTCAGGCCGCGCTCCAGATTCCGCGTCTTTGCGGCGTGCGGTCGCCAGCAACTGCCGTTTCCGGAGCTGCGCGGCACATTTTCGCCATCTCTTTCCCGGCGCTGGCTCTGTGGCGCGTTGAGCAATTAGCGTCTTGTGCAAAACAAGACTTGCTTCGCCCACTCATGCCGTTTACAGCGGTGTGTGCTTGAAAATTTTTCTGTTTGTTGCTTTCATCTAGCATTTGCATCAACAATTCAGGCTCTGTCGTGAATTTTGTCTCAAAATGGCAGGCGACCTAAAGAACTTCTCAACGAAATTTACAGTACTTAAAGAATGCAACAGACATCGTTTCAGTTCTGAAAGCTTGGACAGTTTATTGTGATAGAGTCGATATTTTCACAAAATAGCCCCATTGGCTATGTAAACTAATCATGAACGTATAATAAAAATAATAATCTTAATAGTATAGTTATATAATAGTCTAAAATATAGTAAGAAATTGATAAAACAAAGTAAGAGAAATTCACGAAGAAACTAACTCGGTAAAGTATTGCCTCAAAACTAACGATAGCATTTCTGGCAATTCATTGATATGATGAACAACCACGTAAAACTCAAATGGGAAGGTGTCAAGATATTTGGTAACTTGAAGTTTCATCTTACCATCGCTATTAGTAACATAATTTGCTTGACTCATATCCATTATCGATTCATTGCTATTCAAACCATCGATAACAACAAAAACAATCATAACTTTTTGCTCTCTTGCCTTTCTAACCAATCTTTGAATAGTTTCATGATCTTCACAAACACCATCCGAAATAATAATCTCTAATTGCCATAAGTCAGCATCTCCAATAGTTCTTGCTTCATTGAAAACTTTCAAAGATTTAGCCACAAGCTTCTTGATATCGGTTCTTGTATCATCGAATTTGAACTCACGGAATACATTAATACCAGAGTTCGCTGCAAACTGCTTTTCAAAAGGATGTACTACTGACGACTCTGTACCGAACTTCATGATTGAAATTTGACCAGATTCTAGTTGAGATAATGCTTTTGAAACTAATGCAACACTCTGGAAAGCAATATCAACAGCATGAGATTCAGCCATAGATTTGGAATCATCTAGAGAAATCATGATCTGATATTGTCTCTTGGATGGTTTAGTTCTTCTCATCCAAATCTTATCCTTTCTGAATTGTGAAGCTATATACGGAATGATTCTCTTCATGTTCAATCTTTTACCCGTCTTGTAATCACCTTTCAATTTTGTGGACAATGTAGGGTCTAAAATAAGTCTCAATTGCTCACACAACGATGACGTTAGATCTCTAGTGGACTCATCTGCTTTCCTCCAGAGCAATTCAGCTTCTTCGTATGGCCTGAAATCAACGTCTTCCTTTGAAAATTGATCCTTTTGTTCCAGATTTTCAACTTCTCCTTCAGAATCTTCATCATCACTGATTTCCAAGTTCATATTGTGTAGAGTGTCGCTTTTTTCCTGAAATCTTTCACTCATCAAACGGGACCGCTTTTCGCCAGCATAATCATCATCGGGGTTACCATTTTCTTTCATCTCAGCATCTTCCTCAACCTCCGGAATTTCTGGTTCATTTGCATTCTGACTTTCATCGAAAAGCTTTTGTGGTTCATCTTGTTCATCATCATCAATAGCCATATCATCGTCAATTGATTGTAACTGATCTTTATTAGCTGCACCCAAAGCTTGTGTCTCATTCTCTGCATTCTCTCCTTCCAAATGTTGGAATTCATCTGGACGTTCTCCAGCTTTCTGGTTCACCATATCATCATCGGTTGATTCCTTAATTTCCTGTCTTCTTCTATGGAATTCTTTCAAAGAATCACCTAGTTGCTTCATAGACTGCGCTGCTTGATCACGAGATGATTCATTTTCATCACGGTTTTCTTCTTCCTGATTCTTATCATCATCCTCAGTCTGGAAATCAGCACCACCATTACTTCCTCCAACGTCATCATTTTCCTCGTTTGCATCAGCATCTGCACCATCAGCAGTTGTACCACTTTGTTGTTTTACTGCAGACTCATCATCAACATCGTTTGCACCGGTTTCAGTTGAATCAATCCCTTCAAGCTCTTCTTGCTTAGCATCATTTTTTCCTTCTTCATTCTTCTCCTCTTTCTCGTCTTGATCTACACCATTCTTCAATTCTTCATCGGAATCATCTCTACTCTCTTCATTAATTTCCGTTTCATCTACATCCATTCCTTCGTCATCATGCTCTTGCTCATCTAAATCGTTTTCTTCTTCATCTCCGTTATCAGCTGGTTGACCTTCAACATCTTGTTCATCTTCATTACCATCAGGTTCTTCATTGTCCATTTCAACATCTGCATCATCATCAATACTTTCATTATCATCTTTCATATCAGTACCATCTTCGTTATCAAGATTATCATCAAAGTTATCATCAACATCTTCTTCACTTTCAGATCCATCACCTTCCGAATCCAAATTCATTTCATCAGGTAACTCTAAAGCATCCTCTACAGGAGCATCCTTATCAAAATAATCATTCTCCTCGTTCTTAACTTCATCCTCCTGTTCACCAACATCTTCCTCTTCTTCAGCATTCTCATCATCCTCTTTATCTTCGCCTTCATCGTTCTTCAACTCCTCTTCATCGTTTTTCTGGTCTTGCTTATCATTCTTTTGTTCTTTCACGTCATCTTCCATTGCTTGCATATCATCAGTGGTTTCTGAATTAGCAGGCATCTCTTCAGATTCTTTTTCTTTCGAGCTTGATGTAGCTTCTTCATCCCACATTTTATCGTCAACAGCATTTGGATCCATCTCATCTAAATCATCAATTTCCTCGTCAAGATCCTGTTCATCATCTTCATTATCATCTTTGTCCTCATCATTCTCTTGATCAGAAACATTTTCAAGCTCTCCAGCCATATCACCTTCAATGTCAACAGCATCATCATTTCCATCATCTTGGTCATCTCTGTCCTTATCTTCGTTCGGTTGTTGAGCTTGTTCACTGAGATCTTCGTCGTCTTCAACATCCTTGGAGTTATTTTCAGCACCCTCACCATCACCTAATCCAGTTCCATCTTTCAAATTATTATCTTCTTTTTCCTCATTAGGTGGCTCTGGTTGACAAAAACCCTTGGAACAAATATTGTAAAGCATTGAAGACAACTCGAAACATCCACGTGATAAATCAATATATGACACATGGAGTTTATGTTCAATTATTTGAACTAAATTGCAATAATGTTCAATGATGGGTAGTGAATGTTCGATCAAAGCAGATAGCATCAAGCTTTCATTACTCTTCAAAGTCAGACTTTTCAACTGCTCCACTATTCGAGTGAATCTTTTCAGAATGGATACAGGATACAACAGATCAGATAATTTAAACAACAATTTCTGATTTTTTAGTAGCCAATTGGAATCTTTGTCCTCTTCTAGTTCTTCATCATTTGCATCCGATGCTACTTGCACAGATTTTTCGTCACCCAATTTGTTATTCGTCTGGAGAGTTCTAGTTTCGAAGCTCAGCTTATGAATCCTTTGCACAGAAATTAAAATTGAATTACATATTTCTTGGAAAGCTTTTTCAACGTCTTCAATACTAGAAGCTTCTTGTTTAACATCATCCATATTTGTGAAGCGGAAATCATGCAAACTAAGCCAATCCACGATGAATTCTACAACATAACCAAGCTCTTTATTTTGATTTTTCCATTCAGCTAAATTAATCTTGAACGTATCGTAGAAAGATCGTAACGCATCAAATGATAACTGCTCAGCAGACCCCATTAGCTCACTTCTCGACATCTCAAGCTTGGATATAAAAGATTTCGCTTCAATGAATAAAGAGATATTATAAGAAGAGTTTGTGAATTCTTTCGCAATATTTATAGCGTCAATTGCGTAGTCTAAGATGATTGGAACTTGATCAATAAATTCAAAAATACTATATTTTTTGAACTCCAAAGTTTTTAAGTCACTCATTGAGATCAGTCTGTTTTTGCTTTTTGTTGTAAATTTCTCCAAATTGGATACAATAGACTTCAATTGAGTGTTGAATTTATCAAATTTGACTACAACATGTCTTTCTTTCAATAAGCTGAACAACAAATGTTCCGAAGCAGCAAGACATTTTTGCGCATCAACAGGTGGAATATCAGTATGAACCTCGGACACTGCAGATCTTAATCTGGGTAGCAAATCAAGCATTCTGAAAAAATAAGCATCAGATGCCGCAAACTGTGTATTATAAAAAGACTTTGTGGTTGCCAAGATAGCTGTAGTTGATGGCAGGGCTTTTTTGATATCGGTTGTCATGTGCAACTTTAGACCCATTTTCTTCAATTCCTTTATAGTACTACTCAGCAGATTATACTTTTCAGTTTTCAAGGATGCTATAATTCTCTTTTTGTCATCTGTGTAAACAGAAGGTGTTTCTTTTCTTAAAATTTCAGCATCATCGTAGATTCCTTTGGCAAACTCATGCAAACTTTTGAGCTCTAACTCATTGACGTTGTTAATATAAACATCAAGATTTTTTTCAACTTGAACAATATTTTTCAGCCTTGTAGCCCTATTATTCCAACTACTGATTTGAGAGCACAATTTCTCGATATGTGGTAAGTCATTTGGCAATTGAATAACGCTTGTCGCCAAAATTGGTTTTTCGATGTGAGTCTTCCCTGAGACAGAGAGACCAGTTTCAACCAGAGGTTTCACGGGTTTTACCAAACAATCTCTATACTTTCTGATAATCTTGTACAAATTATGATGAGAACGGCGTGATGACTGTTTCAAAGCATCAATATTGACATCCTTCCAGCTCGCTAGAAGAATTATTTCACTTACTTTCTTTTCCAAATCTTTTTTCACTGCAACTATGGATTCTGAGATACCTGAGGAAAACTGATCATAAAATGTGACTGTATTCATTAACGAGTCATAGATAGGTGATTTCGGTGCGATTTCTCTGACGTGAGCAGCAAAGGATTTTAGCAACTCAATTCTGTGTCCAAACTCACCATATGTGGATTGAGATACAAAAATATTAATGGCTGAAACAACTTTAACTTCAGTATCTTCATCAAATATTTCTTCGTTCAGGCAAGGTACAATAATAGTCTCAAATAAATGGAACCACCATTTACCTATACCTATTTCGATTCTTCTTTCCTCATTGGCAAACACTTGTCTCCAAGAAGCAAGCTCTAATTGCCTCCAAGAGACTATCAACCCAGAAACAGACCTATAATGTAAAGAAAGAGATACCCCAGAGTGGGCATATTTTTCCCATTCGGCAATAAACGTAAATATTTGTTCAGCTTTCGCCAAAAGTCTAAATATTGGAGTAGATGCTGGGTAAGCTAAAAATTCTGAGCAAATCCTGAAAAGTTCAGATAAAGTTGCATGTTCCGGCCATTTCTTTAGAAGATCGTTCACTGCAATTTGCAAACTCCTTACAACCTTACCTGCTGCTCTAGTTTGGGAGAAATCATAACCCTTATAGAAGTCAATTTCATTCGATGATTTTGAAATATTAAATTTATTATAGGAATTCCTGAGTAAAGATATTATGAAAATCAAGGATGATCCATTATTTTTACCCTTTTGGGAAACGTCGCTGATTTTATTAAAAGAATCAAAAACTTTTAATGATGCTGTAGCAATATATTCTTGTGGCAATAAAACATTATGATTAAAATTAGCAACATAGGCTTTTGCAATATGATAATAAACCTCGTCAGGATCAAACTCATTTGATACTGTACTGGAATTAAGATCCATAACATCATCAGAGTCAGGGAAAAGCTTTCTGAAGTCAGCTTCAGCATCCATAGTTGGATCTGCAAATCTATAGATCCCGTTTTCTGCTGATTCAAGCTCTTGTTGTTTAAGCTTCCTTAGAGACCATCTATAATATAAAGCCATCAACACATTGGTAAACGTGTCTTGATTTCTCACATGAGAAGTGCCATGGATTTTGTTGAGTAGCAAGAAGTATGTATATATATTTTCTGTATTAAAATCATTCACTGATGTCTTCTTGCAAATCCTTTGAATAGATGCAAACAATTTGTCCATGAGTGAAGGGCTGTAAATATGGGATGCGTTAGATATCCAAAGGGATGATGGGACCCCTATCTGATCATTTTTGCAAGAAGAATGTAGCAACTGTAAACCTAATTTCAATGAAAACACAAAACCAATCAAAATATCATTCAAATCAGAGAACTTTGAGTAGTTCTCTTTCAAACGAACAACAAAGTGTGAAGCGTTCTTCACAAAGTTATCAATCTGTGATTCGGCCTTCTCATTTAATTCAGATGCAGTTTTCAACAAAAATTTGATATGCTCTTCATCGAGATAAGAAGAAAAAAATAAATGCCATTCCGTGAACAAACGTTCAGCAGGCTCTGAATCACGAAACACTCTTGGGGTTTCATTTAAAGAACTATCAGGAATCTGTGGAAGAAATTGCTCAGCAATAACTTCTTCATCGCCAAAATATTGAACTCTTGCAGAAACAAAGGCAGAACGTATATCAGTAACAACTTTCTGTAATTTAATAAAATCATTGAACATAATATGGTCAACAGATGCTGGGTCGTAGGCAGAATCAGGCATATATAAGAGAATTAAACCGCATGAGACTAAAATATAGCATTCGCCCAGCTGTTTCATTGTAATATTAGATTTGAGAGAGACTAATGACGGTGCAAAATAAGTGGAAAAGATGTCAGCATAAAAAGAATGGCCATTTGTAGAAAAAATGGTGCTGTACATTCTCAAAGAATGCGAAGTTTGCTCCTCAAACAAACTCTCTAATTCATTCTTCGATTTATCGAGTAGTTCCAGATGAATAAGATGAATATGCTCAATCCACTTAGTAAGAATTGTAGCAAAATATAGGACATGATCAGCCAAAATTTCAGGTGAATGTCTTATCATCTGGGTGATAAAGGTTTTGATGTCAAATAACGTTTGCTCAATATTTCCTCCCTCAGTTTTTCCAATTACAATGTTCATATCCATAGCACTTTTCAAAAATGAATCGTCAAAAAGAGCAAGTTTGGTCACACCATTGGCGTCCCACAAGAAATTAAAAATTTTAGGAAACGGTTTGAAAAGCTCCTTCTTTTTATAAGAAGTGATCTCAAAAGTAGATCTGTTGGCTAGCAGAGACAGTGTTAAGGTATCTTTAGTCAAACAAAGCTCTTTATTTTCAAATGTACTTTCGGATTCAACGAAACCTAGTAGCATGTCAAAGTTTCTGGTAAACGAATGAGCTCTTCTCAAAATAAAGTTATTGGAAATTTCAGCGAGATTACTGAGATTTTCTTCAAGTAATCTCAATATGCTTACAAAATCTTCATTTTGTGTTTTTTCAAGACAACTCTCAAACAGCTTAACTAAATTCAATCTAAACTCGTTGACATTGGTTATGTTTTCAGGAAACTGCTCGAAAGCCACCATATCAAATTTAGAAGCTAATTCCATCACGGCGTTATAGTTTTTCCAAGCAATTCCAGTTTGTGGGTAAATATCCCTACATCCATTCCACAAGAGAGTCATAGATGAGCCTCTCTCTAATTTTAATGCATCAGAAAAAGCTAGTACTGTTGCTGATAAATCTGCTTCTGAAAGAATTTCAAATTTAGAATGGTTCAATTCAACCCATTCGACCAACTGATCGTGGTAAACTCTAATCGCAGTCAAATCCATTTCAGATGACGCTCCAACAAATCTTTTCCACAAAATCATAAGGTCAAAAAGAGCTTTGAAAAAATTGGTTTTTTCAAAAGTTAGACTATGACTGATTTGAAATCTGATAAATTGCAACACTTCGGTCACCCAGCTTAAAACATTCAGCTTTGGAACTTTCCTGATCTCTCTCCCCATAGATACAGCCATAAGCTGTTCCAATGGAGTAAGGCTAGAGACATTGGCAGTCTTTGCCTTGCTCTCCATGGTTTCTATCAACTCAACACCATATGTCAGTAGCGATAAGAGAGCAAAGAGATACAAAATTTCGCTGGAAATTAAATTACTAGGACCATCTTTGAAAAGAGAAAGCAACGCAGAATTGTTAAGGATGGAAAGGGGCTGATCTCTAGCAGAATCTATATCTGAAAGTATAGCTGATGTTGAATGGATGAGTTTCGCTTCATAAGTCAAACCAAGTGATTCAATTAAATTTAAGTCAAGTAAAGTTTTGAAATTCTTTTGAATATCAGAGAAAAGTGAACTGTTCAAAATTTCTGAAAAATTTGATGACAAATCGAAAATACCGGCTAATTTGGAAACAAGTCCTAGTGGCAAAAATTGCAAAACAGTAGTTGCATTAAAGCTGTTTGCAGTGTCTTGTACCATATGATAGTAATCAAGAAATTTAGCTAAGTGATTCAACTCACTGTCATTCGCAGGTGTAAAGCAAGACAAAGGTTTACCCGTGTTGGCCAAATTTAGTAAACTCAAAGATTCTATTGTATCCCTCGTACTATAGTCAGAGATCTGTAATCCTAAAACTTTTTTATCTACTGTCGTTGCCCTTTCATAGAGAGTATCAACGTAGATCTCAACAGATCTGTTTCTCATTGCTCTTGATAGCTCACCATATTTGGGATCAGATGTCATGAAGAGTCTGAAGTTTGGATGAGTTTTGATGGTACGAGGAGTGCCATCAAGGTTTGTACACTCATTCATTATTAAGCATCCATTGGTTTCCAATAGCGAATTCAATCTATCAAGAACAGAAGGACTGCATAAATTGGCATTATCTAAAATTAGCCAGTAACCTTTTTCAACTGCTTCTACAAAAAGGCCATCAAACCATTCAAAGTTGGCATTTAGCTCCCCGTTTTTGATTGAATCATTCATTGAGTCCAGTTCCTGAATGATGGTACTGAGTGTAACATTATGAATAATGTTATTTAATGCAAGCAACTCATTAATTACAAGTTCTGGATTCAGTTCAGCTAATGAAGTATTATTAAGATCATGGATTAATTTGCAAGCTATTTCACAGATAATTTTGCTTTCTTCTGTAGACAGCTGGACGTTCACTGATAAAAGTGTGAGCAAAAATGACACAATCTGGTTGGAGATTTTTGATAAAGTTTTATGATAGTCGGCTTGCTCGTATCCTCCTAAGATATCCATACTATCAATATCCGAATTCATTGAAAGCTCAAAAATTTTCGAACCTGTAACATCTGCAGCAAATTTGAGTAATTTTGATTTTCCTGCACCTGTAGGACCAACCAATATTAGTGGATGTGCATGTTGTATACACCGAAAGATAGATTCAAGTAAAGGAATGTTACATTGTAAATTTGCAAGTTTAGAATCAGACTGATATTGAACCAGCTTATTTCTTTCAATAATTGAGTGTTGTGCTTGAACGTACTTTTTATGTAGGGCGTAATACGAGTCTGGTTTTCTAATAGGACCAAAAATTGATTCAAACAACTTAGTTGCGTGTTCTCTATCTTCAAAAGTCCTGAATCGTTGCTTCACTATTAAGTTGAAATACTGGGAAGGAGAATCACAGTTGGTGATTTCTGGAGTCTGAAGAAGCGACAACCAACGTAAAGCGTCTCTTAAATTGAACTCCCATGGTGAGCCTGAAGAACCCCATTGTTTTTTAAGGACAACTTGTTCCTCCAATTTGGAAATAAAAAAGATAATTTTGTCACACATGTCATTATCCAATTCTGGATAGAGATGGTGAGCAATTATTTTCAAATCTGATTCAGTCAACATGTCGACGTAAACAACACTAAATCTATTAATGAATGATTTCGGAAGACCTTTCCTTCCACCACCCTGTAATTGGGGATTTTGTGCCGCAAAAACTTTGAAACAGGGATGACTATTAAAGGATTTGTCTAGTTCCGGAATATAAACTTCACCTCGGTGATCCAAGCAAGCATTCAAACCTTCCAAAACAGATTGAGAAGCAAGATTCATCTCATCTAATAGAACCCATTCACCCTTTTGCATAGCTCTTAAAAAAGGTGCATCTCTCCAAACAAATTCACCGGCCTTTCCACCCTCAACAGGTGAATCAGACCCAAATAAATCAATCAAGTCTGTTTGTTCTGATAAGTTAATACGAGTAAGAGTGTTCCCCGTTGCCTCTGCTAGAGCATTGATCAAAGATGTTTTACCAACACCAGGTGAACCCTCCAATAATACAGGTTTGTTTACTTGAAGAGCTCTAATTACTCTCATCGCATTCACAGCAGTAGTGGGAGCTTCAAGATTGAACGGAGTGACTTTGGGTTTTGCATCTCCTCTCTCGAATGTGAATGCACCACAAACCAACTTGGATCCTGATATCTCAATATTGGGTTTAGCATTGTAAATTTGTATCAAGTCGTGTTTCACAAATTCTGATAATTTCCGCACATAGTCAAGTTTTACGGATTTGAGTTTTAGCTGATCTTCAGCTAGATAAGCTGTTGTGTGAGTTCCTAACGCGTCAATAAAGACCATGCATGCACCATGTAAAAATGCTTCCAGATCGCTAACTCCGTTTGATAATGAAGTATTGATAAAAGTAACCCATGCAAGAATATCTCTTAGAGAGATGACACCAGAAGAGGCATCACCCCCTCCCATTTTATTACCATACCATTTTGAGTATCCGACTATTGCATCAGTTAAATGTTTTGCTTTGTCACTTAATTTAGCATTAACAATCTGTTTAACGTCTTGAAAGTCTTCCATTGATGGTACCCATATCTCAGTAAAACGGTTTCTTAAAGCAGGAGATAATTCTTTCTTTCCATAATCACCTCCAGGATTCATTGTAGCCAAAAATTGAAAGCCCTGGCTAGCAGTTATAAACGCATCTTCAGTACCTTTTTCAGCAAGCAAGAGAGATCTCTCTGGTTCCAACACAGAATTTAATCTTTCCAAAACAGAGTCATCCGCAAGAGAAATTTCATCAAGTAAAAAGTAACTACCGTTTTTCATAGCGTTCACAAGAGGACCATCGCTCCATTCAAATAGTGACTCACATTCTACCTTTAACCTGTCAAGCTTTTCAATCTCATTAGGTGAAAAATTGCCAGAGTTCCTATTAGCTTTCCAAAACTCAAGTGCCTCTGTATAGGATACATTACTGGAAATTGCAGTAGTTGTTCTTGAAGTTATGTCTTTGAGTAGGTCAATAAACTTGGATTGTAATTCGGACCTGTTACGTATTGGTCTCTGTGCACCCAATAAGTCACTCGTTTCAGTGTTTTGATGAGCATTTACAACTATCAGTTCTTTTTGGAAAAAGTTCGCAATCATCTGACACACCGTTGTCTTACCGCATCCAGTTTCCCCAACCAACAACAACGGTTCGTTGTTCTGCATAGACGTGATAACTAAAACTGCAAGTCTTCTCATGGCTTTTGTCCAAATAACGGGACCGTCAACTTCAAGGAGTTCCTTAATCTCTAAGCTAGAATAATAAGCATCCATATCAAGCTGAACTCTCATCACTTTTTCCAATGCATTCTTGACAACAATTTTATCTTCAGGTCTTCTAACTCGTTCAGCTAAGAGCATATATCCGTTTGCTGCAAGTTGTTCATACCCTACAGCCTCACGCTGTGCCCATCTAAAAAGATCTCTGAGCGTAGCAAAAGAGTTTTTCTGTTCGAATAACCTACCTGTTTGACGTGTTACACTCAATTCCTTGTATACCTCAACGATTTTTCTCGCATAACTAGGTGCAATTTTACACCTTTCTCTCAATATAATTTCCAATTCATCTTGTGGAATATCGTCAAAATGAAGTTCCAAAAATCTATTCCTGAAAGCTTTTGATAGCATTTTTCTACCTCCGTATAAACCCGGTGGATTTTGCGTCGCAAAAAGCATAAAATCGGGATGCGGTCTAACAATCTCTTGAGTTTCTGGTATAAACAGTTCTCTGTTGTCATCTAATAAACGATTTAAAGCTTCTAAAACGTCTGTTGGTGCAAGATTTAGTTCATCTAATACTATCCAATGGCCCTGTCTCAATGCATTGACTAAAATACCTTCTTTAAATATCAACTTTCCATTGTCATCAGAAACGTAAGTGCCAAGATACTCCTGTAAATCGGTATGTTCATGATTATTAATTCGAACAAACTTATGGCCAGTAATTTTGGCAAGATAATGAATCATAGATGTTTTACCTGCAGAAGTTGGGCCTTGAATTAAAACCGGAAACTTGCCCCCACTAGTTGCACGAACTAGATTCATCATATTTTTCTCCACAAAAGGTGTAATGATATACTGTGCCTGAGGCTCAGGTTCCTCTGGACCCTTTTGCATCCAATAATGTTTGAATTGAATATATTGCATTCCCTGACTTGATGGATTTGCAGGAATTTGAGACATGACGGATTTTGGATTCTTAAGCCTACCAATGGTATACTTCTCAATAAGAGGCATAAGCAACTTTTCAGACTTAGCATCCAATAATGTCAAAAGAGACATACAAAAACCTTCATAAAGTGCTCTTCTCAAACCATATATCACCGCAATTTCACGAGCGTAAAGTAAAGTTCTTGTCAGTGTCCGAATACTGAAATGGGGTTTTTGATTGGCACCATCGACTATTTGATTACTCTCTGACAAGTTTTTAGCTGCTAAGTATAACTCAGCAACATCATTACCGATCCATTCATCTGAAAGAGAGTACTTACCAATATAATTGTCTATAATTTTCAAAAGATCTTCAATATCTTGATCTGGAGATGAAACGTATATTTCAGTAAACCTAGATCTAATACTTTGAGGCAAATCTTTCTTACCAACATCGGTCGCAGGGTTCATACATCCAAAAATACGGAAATTTGAATGAGCTTTAACGCTTTGTACATCACCTTTCTCAGAAAGTAGAACACTTCTTTGGTCACTGTACTCGGCCAATAAATCAGATATACTATCTAATGTTTCAGGAGCAGCAAGATTCATTTCATCAAGTAAAACCCAGTCACCGCGCCTTACGGCGTTGACTAGAGAACCTTCCACAAACTTAAAAATGAATGAGTTGTTCATATCAACTACCTGCTTCTCAAAATTCTCAACTCTGTGGCAGATTTGCTTCCATTCTTTCAAAAGTTCACTCCTTTCATGACTGTTAAGTTTCCGACGTTTTTTCTTAGAAGAGACATCAGTAGTGTCAACTTCGTTCTCAGAATCTTCTTTATCAAAGGTCGCCAAAGCCATTTTGTATGCTTCTTTCCATAACCTACAAACATTCTTCCATTGCGATTTATTGAAACATTTGGATAATAGCTTCAAAAAGTGGGAATTTTTAGTGGTAGAAAAAGATCTCTGAAATAGCTGCTCAAAATCCTCCTCGAGTGGTAACGCAATCGTCTTAGCATTAATCGGCTTAAACCCACCCAATAAATCCGCTACTTCAGTTTGCTGGGAAAGATTGATAACAATAAGTTTTTTATTTAATATCCTAGCCATTTGTTGAACAACTGTGGTTTTACCTGTACCAGTTTCTCCAACTAATAATATCGGCTCACACATTGAGATAGCAACACCAATTTTTTCCATCAATCTAGCAGAATGGTTTGTGGTAGCAAAGGAAGTTGCATTTCCTATTGCTACTTTATTTTGGTATTTTTGGAGACCAATTATGTTTTGTTTCTTATTGAAGGATCGACCTACTTTGAAAGCATCTTCAAAATTTTCAATGACAGGTACATGTCTAGCCAATTGAAGCTCAATACGAGAAGTGGGGATTTCTAGGATACTACCAATTTCTCTGATTAAAAATTCGATTGGCTCTTTCTCAACAATAGCACTAGTAAAACAGTCAATGGCTTCTTGGAATATGGTGTCAAATATTTCATCTTGGATGAGATCGTCAGCTGATTCAATACCATGATGCATGAAAATATGCTCACTTCTTCTACAAAGTTTCATGAGATCTCTGATTGAAATCTGTCTAGGTTGTGCACCTTTGTTCATGGAAATAAACTTACGTGAATCACAGATAGTCTTGACAGCAAAGTAACATTTAATGAATAGATTACTATAACGTGAAAGCAAAGGAAATTTCTGACCTAAAATGTTTTTAAGATCACTTTCATCTAAGTCAGGCAATTGAAGAACATTCCATAAACGCAAACCAATGATTTCTGGTAAAGTAAACTTTCCATCTGCATTACTTGAGACACGCATGGTTGAGATCAGTTGAAATCCGTTACCCGCTTTCAAAACTTCACCCCTTGATGGCAAAGTAACCTCTTTATGCTCGAGGAGACCAATTAGGATGGATAGAACTTCATTTGGTGCTTTGTCAATATCTTCAATGAGAACCCATTTACCTTCTTTGACTGCAGTAGTCAAGACACCATTCTTCCACTCAAAAGTACCTGGTTTGGTACCAGATGTATAGGTTCCAAGCAAAGATTTAGAGTCAGTTTGTTGGTTGAGGTGGATCTTCACCAAATTATTGGTATCGTCTATGTGTAATCTTCTAGCCATCTCATCAACAAGAAAAGTTTTTCCACTACCAGCGGAACCAACCAATAGCACAGGTTCAGAGTTTTTTGTATATTTAGCAAAGGATCTAATAGCTTCTAAAGATTTATTGATTGTAACAAACTTGCTAGATTTATCAGAGAAGGTTTCATGCGAAAATTTTAGGGAGATCAAATTTGGTACAAGGATACCAGAAATAATTGAAACACCAGGTGACAAATCATCTTCTGTGAAAGTAATAGTAGTTCTGGAAGATTTGAAAGTGTTATCTAGTGGAACTAACTTAGAGATGTTCGATAATCGTTGGGCCTCCAGTAAAGGAAGAAGCTTGAAATTAATGTTCTTATCATTCTCATATGTGCCAATCAAAAACTCTGCATTGACATTTTGCTCAATCATTTGAGATTTTGTTTCCTCCGAAAAAAACATATATTTGCTCAAAATTAAAATTGCCAGATATTTGTTGATATTGCTTGAAGTCTCTAAAGATATCAAAGAGTAAAGGACTTGTGGATCAATAAATTTGTAGAATCTTTCCCTATCAATGCCAATCAATCTGTAAAAGGAAAGAAGTATATCTTGTAACTCTTCTTGAGTAATAGAGTTGGAGCAGTTTCTGAGAGAATGAAAAAAATCTTTGTGGATCAGAAAGTGTTCAGTTAATATTGAAATTTCTTGTGTATATGTGAGGATCGAAGATAAACAAGTTAGAACATGGGTACCATCGATACAAAGAGTCTTATTCCTAATCTTCAAAAACTGTCTTTCAATTTCAGGATTATTGATAACTCTTGCAACAAGTTCAATCAATAGTGGTTGGTAAGCATATGATACACAAACAGTTGCACTTGTTTCTAAAAGAGAAAGACAGAAATTAACCAGATTATCTTCATTAGAAAGTGACTTGTTGAAATTACAAAATTGTGGAATCGTCTTCTTTTGGTAAAATTTTCTGATAAGGCTATAAACCTCGGATGACTTCTTGAAATCAATAACTAATATGTTTTCAATTGAACTCATTATAATTTGAGCTGAGTTAAAAAAAAATATATTATGTGTTAGTATTAAGCTATAAGAATCAGAAAAGGACTTGATTGATATTAATGCATACCTTTGAAATGAATTTTTTTAGTAATAATTTCTGTCGAATGTTATTTAAACACAAGAAACAAGTAAATCACTTGTAAATGAAACTTGGAATGATATATTAGATTACACAAGAAATATTTTTTAAACAAATAAAATATTTTGATATACCTGAAAAATTTCCTTTCTCGCACGGAAACGACGATCGACCTACGGCTGAACATCCTACACTACAGCTCCCCATTCTCTCCACGTTGGCTTGTCCATTCACCAGCTCCACTTGTCCTAGGTGGTAGTGGAACATGAAGTTTGGTAGTCGTTGCAGCTGGTTCAGCAAACCGAAAATCTGTGATAAGTCTAGATGTAGTCTCTAAAAGTTCATGCTTACTCAAAGTAGAGAGTTTCGTGCAATTTTGATAGCATAGTGCAGTTTTTAAAAGATGCTCAGGTACCTTTGTCCTAGGCAAGCGTAGATGAAGTTTGCTTTTACTCAAATACTTTTCAGATACATCAATAGTGTAGTGCGAATGAATTGCAAAAATATATGACATTTTCTTGTTCCAGCCCTCATTGTACAACAATGGTTGATCATATGAATTTTCACAAGAATCAAGATGAATCCACCTTCTTTGAGAAACACTATAATACTCACACCAAACATGATCTTCCACATTCCATAGGTATCTGACGTCAATATCTAGTGAAATAAGTATTGCGACAAAGCAATTGTTCCATTCACCACAACGACCTCTTCGTTCCTTTAACAAAGTACAAATATCGTTGTATCTTGGAAATTCAATTTGACTATTGCATTTCAAACATTTGTAACGCTCGACTACGGATGCTTTGCCCTCAAAATGTTCGGGCTTATACGGTCCAGTTGGCTGTATACCGAGAATTAGACTCTGATCTGAATTCTGACAGTTTATACATGGAGGTTTATTAACCCACGTAAAAAACTCATTTTTGAACCAACTCAACAACTCTTTAACAAGTTGATCAACATAATCGAATTCAGCCAATCCTTTATTTTCCCATTGCGCAACCCTTTCATAAACTGGAGAGCTCAAAACTGAGTCTATCGCCATGTTTCTCTCATTATCTGTCAATTGTGGTACAAGTTTGGAGAGACTAAGAATTTTGGATGTGAACTCATTTCTTTGAAATTCTGATACGTTCTTGCATTGTCGCAAAACTTCATTTCTGCACTTTCTCAAGAAATTACTTCTTTTAGTGAATAGAGCTTCAAGAACTTGGTTGGCTAATAAGGACGTTTCCTGCATGCAAAAACAAAGATACAAATATCGTGTTCATTATAGCTGACCTGAACTATGCGCGTAAATCTTTTTGATGATTAGTGAGTAAAATGCGACAGCAAGATGGCATCTCTATACAAACTAGTACTTGACAAACACGACCAGCAAATTAAAGTTAATACATGAGGAGTCAGACATTTTGAAGCACAATTTCAGAAAAAAATGAACTGCTTGGACTCTGACTTAGCTCAAGATGAAAATTACACCCCTACTCAAATGGGGGAAGATAATGAAACCTTATACAAAATAAAAGTTTGTGGGTACCTGTTAATATTTTCAAGTTGGTTTTTGTGTATTACATCTCTTGGATTTGTCTTCAATTTGTGGCAATGGTGCTTTCAGTTTGATGCGGAGAGATCATCGCTTTTGGAAAACCATCCATGGATCAGAATTGCTTATAAACTTATAGAAGAACAGAACGAAATAGTAGATAATTATTACGTTTTTGCATTTTTCTTGACATTTGTGATACTATGGATATGGGCAGTTGCTTCTTGGATCAGCATGAAATTGTTTCGCCATAGCAAAGGTGGAGGAACATAATATTTCAAATCTATAAGAAGCTATTTACATGTAATATTATATGATTTCGACGAAGTTATACTTCTTCCCAATTTTCAAAAGCAGAAGTTTACTATCAAAAGTATCAGTATCGAAGTTTATGAGGTATTCGGGATCAAAGACTTTACCTGCTTTTGTATTTCCAATATAAACAGATCCACCTTTAATCATCCTTTTGATTTCAGCCTTTGACTTCTCTCCCTCATTGACTCTATGTAACAAGTTTACAATGTTCAGCTGGCTTAAATGTTCCCTTTTGAGCTGCGTCACAAGTTTTTGATTTTGAAGAGCATTCAAAATTTCCCTAGCATTGAACTTTTCCCTCAAATCAGTTTTACTAAACAAAACTTCACTTAGAATATAGTTTTTCAAACCTTCGCCATCTCCGTGAATTAAATCGCACATCTCAATTGCCAGCAAGATTTGCCCAAGTCTTTTTTTTCTATCTAAATTGTGTGCATCAATGATTTTATCAATAACATTGGTTGGAAGGAGAGAAAACTTGTATAAAAACTTTTGAACATCATCGTCAGTTGTGTTGTACATGAATTGGTAAACATCATAAGATGATGTAAGTTCCTGATCAATAAAAATTGCATTTCCTGCACTCTTACCAAATTTCACTCCATTAGATGTTGTTAACAAGGGAACAGTGATACCATATACTTCATTTTTAGTGTCTGATGATTCAGCTTTCCTCAATCTTCCGATAAGATCAATACCAGCTACAATATTGCCATATTGGTCATTACCTCCAACCTGTATATCAACTTTGTAAGTCTTATTTAAATAGTAAAAATCGTACGCCTGAAGAATTTGATATGTGAATTCATTGAATCCAATACCTTGTTCTGAAGTCAACCGATTTTTTATGGAATCCCTGGCAAGCATCTGATTGACTCTTATAAATCTACCGTATTTTGCTAAGAACTCCAACATTCCCATGTCCTTCCACCACTCGCGATTGTTCTTCAATTCTTGTGAACCAATGGTTCTAGTTTCGATTATCGGATTTCTGGTCTTCCCATACTCCACAGCCTTTTTGAAAAAGTTAAGGAACTGATTGGAAATTCTTTGAACATGATCTAATCTTGTTTGGCTTGCCATCGCAGATCTTTCAGTATCTCTACCTGACGGATCCCCAACCTCGCCTGTAGCCCCACCTATCAATGGGTAGATTCGGTGCCCCCTCAAGTTAAAATGCAGCAAAACCATTAATGGTAACAAGTTACCCAAATGCAATGATTTGGCGGTTGGGTCGGCACCACAGTACAAACTTAACTCTCTTGTCTCAGAGTCTTTCAAAAGCAGCTCCTCATTTGTGCATGTTTCCACCAGTCCTCTTTTCTTCAAATGCTGGAGAATTGGTACTTCAAAATCAGCAGTGAAATCAGTATCAGATATTTCGATATTGTGTTCTTGTAGAAATTTGGAGACAGAAGGAGAGATATTATAGCTGGTTTGTCGGAAAGAAACACAAGAAAATAGCCTTTGGGTGGCATTCCTTGCCACTGCCACTCTGAACATGTTTTTTGGTTACTCCTGGAAGATATTGGTACGCTTTTTGCACTGGCAGCACTCTTGGGTATGCTTCTTTTGAAGATCCATGGTGGGAAGGTGAAGCATTGTGACAGAGTCGCGCTGGAAAATCACGTGTCTGCGAAAAACAGGGCTCAGGTGCGAAACACGATCTCTCGAGCCCAGTAAAACCGTTGTTTGCGCAAGGGCGTGGCTATTACAAATCAAAAATATTTCTTCTTCGAGAAGAACGATAGGAGATTAGCTATGTGAAATTGTCAATTTTTATCGTCGAGAGGTACATGATTACTGTTGGAGTAGCTGATACGCATAATTACCATCACAACCAGGGTTATTTCTAAGGTAGAACCTACTGTGAGCAAGACTAAAGCATGCTCTAATGTGTAGTAAAGAAATTGCTGCGTTGGGGGGAAACCGGAATTACAGTATTTCCGAAATACTTTTTGTTTTGAAGGGTTGTTGCGAATATTTTTCCTCGCCACCTGTAACAATGAAAACCTGGATGATTGTTCTCGAAAACTATTTTTGCCCCTGGCTATTAGTAATCTAAAACAGAAGCATAGCAGATCTTTGCTCCACACTTGAATGTAATCCCCCCAAATTTTTGGTGTATATAAATGGGAACTTATCTTTCAAAAGTTGAAACTGTACCTAGATTTAATAATCCTTTTTTTATCAAAAAACTTCCACCATAGAGATGCGTTCCGACATTAAAAACATGTTAACAAAAAAGCACAAGTTTTTTTCAGACAACAAAAAGAATATTTTTGCTGTATATTTTCTCATAATGTTAGGCACCACCCTTGACAATATGAATACCTCTGCAGCAATGTCAATGACTTCAAACATTCAAGAAGAATTTCGTGAAAGTTCTGCTAATACGAGTTGGGTATTATCTGGATATGCTTTGACGTTGGGATCTTTCATAATGATTACAGGAAAGCTTGCAGATATTTTTGGTCCCCATAATGTCTACTTATGGGGTTTGTCAATAATATGGATATGCTCACTTATTTGTGCATGCTTGCCTCACAAAACAATCATACCTCTGATTGTTTTTCGTGCAATTCAGGGTATTGGGGGTTCTGCACTTATTCCTTCTTCGATTGCACTAACTGCCAATTATTTTAGCGGAGAATATGCAAATTATTTAGGACCAGCAATTATTGGTTTGATTGTGATCTTAACAGGATCTATGGGAATTGGTTTGATCCTCGGAGGTGCTTTTTCGGAAACAAACATTGGTTATAGAGGTTTCTTTTATTTCAGTTTTGCAATGGCATTCCTTATAAACATTCTATTGTTTTTCTTTATCATCCCAATTAAGAAGACTGATGAACATCAAAAGTTGAAATTGAAAAACTTAGACTTTATTGCAGCGTTCCTTGTTGTTGTTGGTGCTTTGTTGATGATTCTTGGATTAATTGAAGGAGGTGAAAAATGGAGATCCGCAAAAGCAATTGCTCCTTTGATTGTGGGATTTTTTGTTTTTCTCTCCGCATTTGTCTATGAAACGTTTTATATCAGAAGATACCAAAAGAAACATAAAGATAAAGATCCTTCTTATAATTGGAAACTCGGTATTGAATTGCTTTTCCCACCAGAAATCTTGAAAATTCCAAACTTTCTCCCATTTTTGATTGTTTGTGGTACATATTATGCAACTTATATCGTTGTCTTGGTTGTATGCGTTGATTATTATACTTATATTCAAGACGATTCAAACATCATTTCGTCTTTGAAAGTTTTTCCAATAGGTCTAGGATTATTTTTCGGAGCATCAGTTTACAGAGATAGCTATTATAGGAAGATTGGATTAAAGAACATGTTTATCATATCTTCTTTGATTACACTTGGGTCAGTTGTTTGGGCTTCACGTATTGACTTCAAAATAGTAAATTCATATTGGAAGTTTAATCTCGTTTCACTTTTCATTTTCGGGTATGGTTTAAACATGTTTTTCAACATTTACATGGTTATTGTTGTTGCAAATACACCTTTACATCTTCAGGGTGTGGTAAGCGGTATTTTCCAAACATGTGCACAAGTTTTAGTTAGTATCGCTAATGCACTTGTTCCATCAATAGTGGGTAGCATGAATATAACTCACAGCTTTGAAGAAAAGGAAAAATTACATAACAAGTTTAGAACGGTTTTTTATATTGCTATTGCTTTCCACGCTGCTGTGGTTTTGATCATGGTATTTGTTGTTAAAAACCCTCAACACAAAGCGACTGAAAATGAAGCGACAGCTACAGATGAAATAAAACAAACTGAAGAAACTCTTCAAAATGAATCGATAGCTGGATCCTCAGAAAATATTGAAAAGCAACAAACATCTCTAAACTCAAACTCTAGTAGCAAAAACGAAGACGTAGCATTAAGTGTTTAAGTTTTGAGTTTTCTTTTCCCACTTCGGTTCCCGTGTTTTAATTGAGTAAATAATTACTCAAACATAAATTTTCTATTTAGCTAGTTGTAACTCTCGTGATTTGAATAATCTTTCTATATTTTTATTGCTATTTTAGTTTACAAACACTATGACTGTTACATATTCACACTTTAGTAATTTTCTCAGGAGGTTCTAAACAGCTGGAATTATAGTCTTCAAGAATTCTTTTACTGGAATCAAGTTTAAGGATCTGTTCCTTTGTTTGCTCTGCAACTCTCTCCAAAGCACCTTTTATAAAGTCTTTGCCCTCAATTCCATCCACTTTTCTAAAGTAGGGTTGTAACCTCCAATAAGGTACTTCTCTGTATCTTCCACCCCATTCTTGTAACTCGCCTATTTTGATTGAATCCAACTCTTCAATGTCTTCTTTCTTGAAAATTGAACCTACTATTGTCTCCAGCATGATCACAATTTTTTCAATTTCTTCAAAAGAAGAATTCTTCGTAAGTTTTGCAATTTCAGCTCGTACATCTGTATGATGAGGAAGGAAAGTTTTCAGTGCCTTAAACATATGAGTCTTCAAACATCTTTTAGATTCTGTTCCTTTACAAGATTTGACAACTTCAAAATACTCTCTCATGAAAACATCAACTCTTGGAAATTGCTTTTCTTTATCATCGCTTTTAGTCCAAAAAACACCAGGATTGCATAAATTTGCTTCCGCACTCATTACAGCATCACATTTAACTTCTTTAATACATCTATCGATATCATCAGGATACAATATATTACCATTAGAAATAAAAACAGTTCCCTCTGGTAAATTTTCTCTTAGGTAAGCAATCAATTTCCAATTTGCCAACCCTGTTTTCTGTCCCTTCATTTCTCTAGTTCTACCATGAACTGTTAAAAACTTAGCACCAGCTTTTAAGCACATTTTAGCGTAATCTAATGACTTGGACCAATCATCGAAAACTCTGATTTTAGCAGTAACAGGTAATTCATCACCTAACTCCGTTGCTAATTTATTTATTAAACTATAAACAAGATCCCATTCTTCCATCAAGAAAGATCCATAATGACCTTTCTTAGCAATCCCCTGTGGACACCCTAAATTTATATCAACAGCATCACATTTACCTACAACATATTTTGCAGCTTTTAAAAGTACATCAGGATCATTTGCACAAAATTGAATTATTAAAGGTCTATCTATACCAGGTTGGCCATCCATTTCACATAAAAATTGATCTCTAAATTTTTTATCTTCACTGAAAAGTCTTGAATGAAGCATTGGTGAATAGCATAATTCAGCTCCATATTTACGTGATATTATACGCCATGCTAATTCTGAACCATCAACCATTGGTGCAACAATTTTAGTTGGTCGTCCTAATTTATTGAAAAGTTCACGACCAGCTTTAACTGATTCTTCGATATCAGTTTCAGATTTCTTTGAAATTTCATTCAACACTGTCATTTTCCTTCTCAATGAAAATTTATTTGTATGAATCTGCTTGGTTAGTCGAAAACCCAAACTGATCATTAGCGATGAACCTTAAAAGATGTGAAAATGGTTCTCATGTAGAGAGAGCACTGGGCCAGAAAAAAATATATTTTTTTCATGATAATACGGCTGTGTCGCATCGATCGTCATTCGAAAAAAGAAACGATGCTACACTGAGAAGATAGGAAAGTTGAAGAAACAAACAAACCTCTTTGAAAACTTATAATTTCTAGATTCTGCAACTCTTTAAAAAATATAATAATTCATATCTGTTAACTCAATGTGCCAAGGTAATTTCGATAACCCCGAAGCAAATGAGGTAGAAAGAAGCAATATATAACACCATTTTGGACTATTCAATTCCACAAAATATATACACTAGTCTTTCAAAAAATTGTGATACGATAAAGTAGAAGGTTGATTAAACGAAGCTAACAAAATTAACCAGAACATTAGTTGATCACGGTGTAGATGCTCGGCGATGATGATCAACATAGAATTCGCGTGCAGATTTTAGTCACTAACACACACCGGCCGATCAATCTTCAAGCACAACTCAGATTTAGTCATATGCTAAAGGCATATGGATGTACCAATATTATTGTAGGAAATACAATTTAAAAAAAGTGGAAATCGTTTAGGTATGAAATTTGTAAAAAATAGAGGTCATTTAGTGACAAAATTGTTCTATAATGAATATTCCGTTTTTTAATCTTTTGAAAATTTTTAACATATTCTTATCTTCTGATAAAAAATCAATTTTTTTAAGTAAAACCTCTCAATGACGTCATTGATGTGGATTTATAATGGTCTAAGAAAATGATTCAGATGAGCAAACAGTACAATTATAATATAAGACAGTGATTATTGCATTTAGTGTTAGAAAACTCCAATACTTTTTGCGAATTAATCTTATGATCCTGGTGCAACAAAATTTGTATGATTATACATAGAATGAATTTCCAACTGCTAAGCTTCCAAAGCATTAAATTTGATTAATAAAATTCTAGATATTCACTTTTCGAATTCTATTTCAATTTTTACTAAACACTTATTAGGTGTTTGGTTTCGGATTTTAGTATATAAGAACACAATCATTAATTTCTATACACATAAAATTATAAATGTTTGGCATCAAACAGATTTACGATAAAAACTTCTTCTCAAACCATTTGATAAATTTAGAATTGTGAATCATATCCATTTGTAGTCATTCATTATAGAATATTGGTTACACATGTTAGTAATGTTGTGTGGTTGCGGGAGCAAATGGAAACGTATCGATTTGCTCTAAGGAAACTTCGTGATCCATCATAGACTATTGTGTGTCTTTTCAGGTTCACTTTTAAAATTGGGGTAGAAGCTCAATATACTCTGTCGTAATTTACTTTTACATTGATAGTATAAAAGTAACAGTAAATATAAGGTAAAAAAATATATTACAACTTTAGCATTAAGTTGATTTTGATGCTGAGTTTGGAGTCCCTTGACTCCATAAACTTGTACATTTATGAATAAATATAGCTCTTGCCTTTAAAGCTTCAGCAAATAATAAAGCTAATGGCCAAACAGGTGCATCAGCTAAAATTCTAACACCTAAACTTAAACATCTTGTACTTAATCTACCACTAATTATAATTTCAGCTATTGGTTGTAAATCACCAGGTTCAAGTGCTAATCTTGCAATTTCATCATCAAGTATATTAACATCTAATGCACCATTTGCTTGAATACGTAAAAATTCGGAATATGATTGATTATTTGAACCTAAAGGTAATAAATTTTTCTCAATTTTTTTGAAAATTTTTTCAGCACGTAACCAAAGAACTCTATCAGCTGTTGTTAAATCATTTGATTTATTATTATTGTTATTATTATTATTATTATTATTCTTATTATCATTATCGTCATCATTAGTACTATTATTATTATTATTATTATTATTGATATTATTTTTCTTCAAAAATGAATTTGCCCAAACTTCTGTTGTATAAAGATATTCAGAAATTAACAAAGTTGAAGTAAATAAACATGTCAGGAAGAAAATTGGAGTTCTAATTGAAGTTTTCTCAGCATCATTATTAATTGAAATAATTTCAATCCATAAATTAATGATATCTAATGAATAATTAATTGAATCTCTCAAAGCTTCAATATCTCTAGTTAAATTTTTAAATTCTAAATTCATTGCATCCCAATTTCTATCCCAAACATGTGATAAAACTGATGAAATATAAATACATTTATTAATTTTAGCAAATGAAAGTAATGGTAAAGTTAATTTTAAAATTTGACTATTATTAATCAAATGAATATTTTGACCTCTTGGAACTAAAATACCTCTATTCCTAATATAACTACTTTCCCAAATTTTAATTAAATTTTCAATATAAGGTCTTTGATCCATTCTCCATTCAGTTAATTTTGTACCAATACTTTTATCACTTTTCTCTAATTTAATTGATTCATCATGAATAAATTCATTAAGAGTAATTAAAAGTGAAAACATTGTTCTTAAACCAATTTCATCTTGATCTAAATTTAAATTTTGTAAACATCTCCAAAGTTCTTTATATGAATGTCCATTACTTAATCTAATTAAAGAAAATTTAGATGATATTAAAATTGAATTTTTTTTCAATAATTCAATCCATTCATTAAAATCTTTACAATACCATAAATCTTCAATTGAACATGGTGAACCACTTTGAATATTATTTGCAGACATTTCAATTTTAGAATTAGTTAAACAACCAAATAAAACTGTTATATAATGTAAAACATGAATTGTTCTAATCCTTGATTGAGCTAAAACAAAATATTTATAACAAGATTCAATTAATTCTTTATTATCACAAGAAATTATATCAATATTAATATTTGGAGGTAATAAAAGAGATTCTAATGGCATATCTAATTTAGTTGTTTTAACTAATGAAACAAGTGAATTCAATTGCCTTGGTATTAATTTAGTTATTTCTTGATCATTATGAAACATACCTAAAAACATATGAAGTACTAAAGCTTGAGTTATATGAAGTGGTATATCATTAAATTGATTTGATTGCATTTGAATTTCCATAAAATTATGAATTAAAAATCTTGAGAAGTTGAATAAAGTTGAAGAATTTCTAGCATGAAATGAATATAATGCACCAACTGCTGCCATTGATAATAGTAAAGGTATTTGATCTAAATTTTCATCGATTTTAAAAGAAGGTATATGAACAAATGGGAAATATTTATTAAATTCTAATTCATATAATGCAAGATAATGATTTAAATCATCTAATTGAGGGAACTGTTGTTGATTTAAATTATATTTATTCATTATGTAAGATCTAGCAGATTCAGAACATCTACCAGGTATAGTTGGATTTTGATAAGTATGAGGTATATGTTTTGATAAATCTATTTGTCTTAATCTAAACAGATGTTTTAAATCATTTGTATTTGAAGGTGAAATGTTATTGTTATTATTTACATTAACATTGTTATTGTTGAAAAAATTTTGAGTATTAAAATTATGAGTAATATTAGCAGTGATTGAAGGAGAATCAGCATGATCTGGTGTATCAGTGAAACCAATATGATCTGAAATAACTGGGAAATTAGTTTCTATTGGAGCATTTATGAATTCATTAAACCAATCAATATCAGGTGGAGTTGATAAAACTTTGTCTAACATTTTATTTGGTTCAGGATGTGATAAAACTTTCTGTAATGCAACATCCGAATTAGGATGAGATAAAACTTTTTGTAAGGCAACACCAGATCTAGGATGTGATAAAACTCTTTGAAGTGCAACACCATTTGAAGGATTTGATAGAACTTTCTTTAAATTTAAATCTCTTGGTGAAAGATTATCATTGTTATAATGAGAAGTAGAAGAATTCTCACTACTACCAGTAAGTGGATCTTGATATGGAGGATGGGAATTTGAATTTAAATGTGATTGGGAATGTAGATTCTCATTGGAGGAAGATTCATTATTATTATTACTAGTATTAGGGTTATGCAAATTTGGGAGATTGAAAGAATTTAAGTCTAAACCTAAATCATTCAAATCTAAATTATCTAAAATATCTAAATCCAAGTAACCTGATTCTGCATTTGGTTTGAAAGTAAGTTGAGGAGATGAGAAATTAACCTGTTGTGGAGCTTCATTTTCCAAATCTTGTATATTTTGGTCGTGAGGATGAGAAGAGTCTGGCAAACCAGTATACGATGAAGAAGCAGCAGCAGAGAAAGAATTGTGCCTGTGATTTCTATAACTTGATCCTTGCGATTGTGAATGAGATTGTTTCTGTTGCGGCTCCTGTTGCTGCTCCTGTTCCTGTACCTGATGTTGCTCGAGCTGTTGTTGATTGTCGATAGAATACATAGCTTGAGGAAGATCGAATTTCATGTTTTCATTATCACTGTCAATATCGGAATCCAGTTCATCAGAATCGATATTTGTGAGGTTATTTTTTGATGCAATATTGCTTGAATCTGAATTCCTGTTATTTTGACTTTCTGGAGTTATGTTAGCATTACTGAAAGAATTTCGAGAATCCTTTTGTTGTCGTTGTGGCTGTTTATTTTGTGGGTGAGGTTGCTGGAATTGATGTTGTTTCTGCTGTTGTTGTTGTTGCTGCTGCTGCTGTAGTTGAAGAGGTGTTTTGAACTTACTTGGAGAAAACATATAATTGTTAATTGAGTTTGGAGAAGTATAAGCATTACTAGTTAAAGTAGTTGTCATCAAATTAGTATTAAAGATTGATATTTGATCTTGCATCGGATTATGATTTAATAGATTTGTATTGATTTGATTAGGTTTTATATTTTTCTGATATAAATCTGAATCAGGGGAAATGGAAGATCCTTGATTATTATGAGAATTATTATTTATATTATTATGATGATAAAGATTGAGGAAATGATTATTACTATTATTGTTATCAGTTGAATTTGTCCTTAAAGAACCTTCACTACCAGTTGAATTACTATGCGGGAAAGAATTTCTAAATTCTGATGGTGCTGCTGACGATGTTATATCGGATAATAAAATTTTGGAAGAATCTATTGGTAATTTAGCACTTGTATTGTTCCTTACAATATTGATATTATCATTCAGATGATCTCTGATTATTTCTGCACCATCATTGGTATCTAAAGACGATTTCCCCCTATTTTTCCTAGTTATATTTGATCTATTATTAGTTGGTAAAGAAGCATGTAATTTTTGCTGATGCCTTAAAACCAAATCTCTTCTAGCAAAGCAACGTCCACAAGCAGCACATTGGAAAGGTTTCTCATTAGTGTGAGATCTTTCATGTCTTTTCAAATGTTCTAATCTAGCGAAAGCTCTTGTACATACAGAACAAATATGAGGTCTAGGTTTGTTAGCATTTAGTTTTGAAGATTTGGAAGAGGCAACTTTTTTGAGAGGTACACCGAATTCTTCATCATCTTTGACATGAAGTTCGTCATCTGAATGGTCTGTGTTTTCTATTAGAGTAGTGGTGTAGGAAGTGGGAATAGGACTATCATCAGTTGTTTCTTTTGATGCAGTTGTTGGAACAGTTATAGTTTCTGGGGCAGGCTCAGTCGTTGATCCAACTTGGTCTATATTACGCTTATTGGTAGTGCTCATTTCAAAAACTGAGACGCAAACGGGGTGCGATTAAAGAGGGTATATGCAAATGGAAGATAGGAGAGTAGCAAATAGCGTGTTATTCAGTGGATATGCAAAAGCTAGGGAGTCCAGAGGAGGAATAAAATGGGAACGCTGGAAGGAAAGTTGAGATAAGCTAAGTAAAGTTGAGTAAAGTAAAGTAATGTACCGTTAACTGGAGAAACGGGGGTGAGCCGGGCAAACGCTGTGTGAGAAGGTCTCTTTGGGGGTGAGTCGGAGTCTGTTTCCAGTGTATCGGTTGGACAGCTGAGAGCGGGCAGAGTAGCGTAGATAAGAACAGATGAGAGCAGATGAGAGCAGATCAGGGGAGAGGAGCCGAAAAGGCAGTACAGTGTCCGAAACACAGAGATGGAGAAAGAAAACGAAGAGTGTGTGTGTGTTGAGCTCAGACCGACCGAGCGACCAACCGAGCGACCAATAACTCCCGCTCAACAAACAATACACCGGCGCGGACGCGAATGCTGGCGCTGGCGCTGACGCTGAGACTGCCGCTGAGGCAAACAGCGTTGTTCTCGCCGCGCGGCTCAGCGCGGCTCAGCAAAAAAGACAAACTGAGCAAAACTGAACTGAGCCGCCCGTTTACGGGTGCACGGGTGCGCGGAGGCACCAGGTTTAGGCGGCTCAGCTTTTGTTGTTCTTTTTGCTGAGCCTCCAGCGCGCCGTTTCTTTCTTTCGCGGCATCGGCACGGGCAGCTGAAATTCCTCTTAATTCCGCGTTTTTATCACATGAAAGACAGAATGGATGGCTGGATAGGTTGGTCAGATCCGGAGAATGTGAGTGCATCCATCTCATACTTCTGGTCTCTGGTCTGGCTCGACATCAGCGATACCAGCCACCGGTACTCTAACAGCTGCACCTTTACATCCACCCATCCACTCTTACCACTTCATCACAAAATGTTGAGAGCTTTAGGATTGCGTTCCGGACCTTCTCTCTCACAAGATGAGATTAACGCTAGAGTCGCAAATCAAGCTTTGGAGCTAGAACGTGCACTCAAGGCAATGGACTATGTTCTCGACGATAGAGCACCTGAAGCGTTCAAATTATTGGAAAATCACGATACTGTTGCTATATCTCAATTAGCTTACGGAGTTTGTCAATTCCTTGAAGCAACTTTAGGTTTTGAACCTGAAACAATGAAGAAGGCTTCCGAAACTTTATCAAAAGCTGAGTCCCTTACATGGTCTGAGAAAACTTTTGCTGAAAAAAATAAGATTAAAACTTCTCAAATTTATTCTCCAGGAACAGAATTCGCTGTTGCTTACGCTGAATCAAATTTATTAAACGCTTTATTGATGTTATTAAGTGAAAATTTTATGGAAGGTGCTAAAGCTTTACTCAAATTGAGGAGAGCTTATCAAACTCTTGACTCCATTAGTAAGAATTTACAAACTGATTCAAATGCTTCATCTTCAGCTCTAGCAGATTTAAAGAACTACTCTAATTCAAATTCAGATTCTAATTCAAATTCTTACGCAAAATCTCATTCATATTCAACCGATTCTCTAAATTCTAAATCTTCGTCATTCATAGATCTGCCCTTACCTCAAACTGAACAAGAAATCAATGATCAAAAAGTTATCGATAACTTGGATAAAGTTTTCCATATGAGGAAGGCTAGAATTAATGGTGAGCATATAGGGAATCCTCCAATCTCAAATTCACTTAGATCAGATTTAGGTATGGATTCAAAAGTTCAAAGTAATCACAATGATGAAGAAGAAGAAGTAAGTAACAAATTTCAAGAATTGAAATTCGGTAATCCTCAAGTTTCTTCAGTTGATGAATATATTCATTCTGGTGTTAATTTATGCTTTGGTATACTTCAAGTTGTACTTTCCTTGATTCCACCTGCAATAGGTAAAGTTTTATCCGTTGTAGGATTTAAAGGCTCAAGAGAAACAGGTTTGAGAATGGTTTGGAATGCTGCTCAAGAACGTAATATTCATGGTGGTATTGGTTTACTTGCACTTTTAGTTTTCTATGATGGTCCTTTCCAATTTACTGATGTTGATTTCGATATACCTTCATCAAAGGAATTCAATTCTAATTCAATTGAAAATGATTCTAAAGAATTAGAAAGAATTAAAACTTCAAATTCAGTTAAATCAATGAAAGAATTGGTTGAAAATAGATTAAAAATTGAGAGAATGGCAACTCAAGGTCAAGTTGAAACTCTTTTACACCCTGGTGAAAAATTAGTTAAAGTTTTATTACATTCTCGTGCACTTTTCCCTCATAGTAATCTTTGGTTATTACAAGAATCTCGTATGTTAGCTTCAAGGGGTAGATTACAAGATGCTGTAAATTTAATGGATACTGCAACTATTTCTCAAATGAAACAAGTCGATGCTTTATTAGGTTTTGATAGGTCAATGATTTTAGTTTTCATGCATAATTTCGATCGTGCTGCAAAAGATTTCCTTAAATTAATTGATATTAATTCTTATTCTCATGCTTTATATACATGGTTTGCTGCAAGTTGTTATTTAGAAGCTTACAGAATGTGTAAAACTAATTTAATACCAGAAAATTCAGATGTTAAATTAGATAAAATTGATGAATATGCTAAATTAGCTGAAAAATATTTCCATGAATCTCCAAAATTAATTGGTAAAAAAAAATTCTTATCTAAAATTCCACCTTTTGAAAAATTTATTGCAAGGAAATATAAAGAAATTCAAGATATTCATAAAAAAAATCCTAAAATTCCATTTATTGATTGTATTCAAACTTCACCTATCCATGAATTAGCTTATTTTTGGAATGGTTATAATAGAATGTCAAAAGAATGTCTTGAATTATCTATTAAACTTTTAGGTTATTCAGCAACAATCGATAATTCAAATTTATCATCATTACAATCAATTTCATCATCAAATATTTCAACATTTTCATCATCATCAGCATCAGATTCGAATACGAATATAAATACCCAAGATCTGAAAATTGATTTAATTTTGAAAAATCCTGAAACAAATTCAACTTATTCTTTAATAAATGAAACAAAGGAACAAATGATGATTCGTATAACTTTACAATCATTATCATTGAGAAGATTAGGTTATATTAAGGAAGGTTTGAAAATTTTCGATAAATTTGTAATTTCAAATATAACACCAAAATTATCAGCAAATCCTTACCTTTATCCAACAGCTTATTATGAACGTGCATTGTTTATTTGGAAAATTAAAGGTGTTGATGGTTTAAGTGAGTCAATGAAATGGTTGAAGAAATCAATCTCTTATGGTGGCGATGATTATGAATTAAGTACAAGAGTTGGCATGAAAACTAAAGCTGCTATTGATAGACTAGAAGATTTGAATTTCTAGGATCATAATTTTTTGTTTTTTTTGTAATCAGCTTATCTATTTATATATCTTCTTTAAAATAATATACTCTCAAGTATGAAAAATATATAAATTGCTATAAAACTTTTAATTTGAAGTTTTGATCCATTATTGATAAATTCATTTTCATCTTGATCAAGGAAAATATTCTTATCTCTATATTTTATAATATCTTGCTTAACATTGTATTCATCAAAATAACCACTTAATAAAGCTTGCATTATATTTGCTCTTCTAATTGCTGTATCTTTTAACCACTCCTTTTGTTTACTAGTTTTAACAGTTTCAGGTAAAAGTGATTCTAAAAGATCTTTCTCATTAAAAATTTCTTTATCTTTATCATTTGATGATAAATCATCACTTAAAATCTTGTAATCATCAAAATCATCATCAATTTCAAAATCTTTATAAGATAAACCATTTGAAGCTAAAATTATTTTCTTAGCATCTTCTTCTTCCCAATATGAGATTATATTTGTTAAGAAAACTTGAAATTTCTCGATTTCTTCCTTTGGTAGATTTGATATTTCAATTTTATCATCATCATCACAATCATCTTCATCAATATTGGGAGGTGGTGGTGGTGAAGTTGATGGTAATGACATTTCACTCTCATCATCGATGTTACAATCACCATCACATAATTTATTCTTTAATTTAATTAAAATTTTCTGGAAATTAATACAATTTGAAGTTGCTAAAAATCCAGCCCATTTTTCAATACCAATCTCTAAATAATGATCAATCATTCTCTTAATTTCTTCAGTATCAACTTGATAAACAATTGGCGTACCATCATTTTTATAATATTGGTCATCTGATTCAGGTACTGGACCAGTTACTGGTATATCAAAACTTAAATCATCTAAGCCAAGTTTTGACTGAATTTTCTTCCTAATGTACCCACTAGATTCAACATCTGTAGTAAGAGAATCTTCTGATTCAGTTTGATCCAATGAATCTCTCCTTATATTTATTAGATAACTCAATTGATCCCTATTTTGATTTAAAACATTATTTTCATTTTTCAAAACTATCTGTTTGTTAAATCTACCAATGTTGAAACCATTTGTGATTGCAAATGACGTTACAACAGGAAGTCCAAATATACAACCAAATATATAGCAAAGTTTAACCATTTTCAAGATTACTTACAATCTTAAGTTTATTATTAAATTGAAAGCAAAACAAATGTGATACTTTTTTTACTCACCTTAACGCGAGGCAGCAAAAAGAGGTAGCAAACTTAAATGAAAAAATAATACAGATATACTATAAATACAATATTTAACTATAAGTTAGTTCAAATTATTATTATTACTATTATTATTATTAAAGTAATTGTTTTCAGTTGAATCATTATTGAGTAATTCAGCATTTAAATTATCATAAGATGACCAATTTTCAGGTTCATAGAAATTCAACAAATCGTTTACATTATTCATATTAAGTAACTGATTCATTTGATTTGCTTGGAAAATATATGAATTGATCATATTTGAATTGTTTATATTTACACTCGGATTTGAAGTTGGGAATATTGCACTATTAGGAATTAAAAATGATTGTAATGGATATTGTTGTTGTTGTTGAAACAATTGATCTTGCTGTAGTTGTAGTAATTGATCGTCTTGCTGCTGTTGGTGTTGCTGTGGTGGTGGAATTGGAGTAGGGTTTGAAGGATAGTCTAAATTTGTGGTATAATTTCGTATAAATGAAGGTGGTTGAATTGGATTGATTGGAATTTCTGTATTTGGGATTGCAAGTTTCTTGTAAATTTTAGAGAACCATTTCTCATCATCGATATTAAAATTTTTTGAATTAATATTGATTTGAATATCATTAGAATTAGATTTAGAATTATTAATATTATTTTTAAAATATCTTTTACTATTTTCATTATAATTTTTCTTAATTTCTTCATTTTGAATTAAATCAAAATTAACATGATTATTTGGATCATAAATAAAATCATTCAATTGTTTAACCCAATCCAAAAGCCAATCTGGTTGATCAATTGTTGCACTATAATATCTATAATCTAAAATATTTGATAAAGATTCAACATTATTTAAATTTAAAAATTCAATAAAATTAAAAGCATTTTTCTCTTCATCATTTGAATTTAAATTTAATTCACCTTTATTTAACATATCAATAAGGAATAAATGAACTTTATAAATTCTCCAAGCGTAAAAATATCTTTTAGATAAAATTTGTAAAATTTCAGCGAAAACTGTTGAATCATAAAATAATAATCTATCATTAACAATTTTTTTCAATTTAATTGAAATTTCAGGATTTGAAAATTTTAAATTATTTGAAGCTTTTAAAAATCTTATTGTTAAAGTTGTAGGTAAAACACAAGTTTTACTTAAAATAATTTCAATTAATGGAGCTAAAATAATTTCAAAACCATAATCGAAAAAAATTTGAGGAGTTTCAACAATTTCCTTTAAATTACCTAAAATAAACATCCAAAAACTCATTAATTTATTAAATAAAAAATAAGTTGTTTTAAATTGTTTTAATTCACAACATTCATAAAAGCAATAAATATAAATTGGTAATAAGAAAGTTAAAACTTTAACATAAATTGAAAATTTGAAAACTTTCTCAATTTTTTTATAATGATTATTATTATGATTAATTTGTAAAATTGAATTTAAAGATTCAAATCTACTCCTAATTTCATTTTCTAAAGTTATAACACGATAAACAATTTCACCAAATGTTGGCTTTTCCTTCATATTAATAACTAAATCAGCTAAATTTTTCATTGTAATTTCAACTTCAAATTTTAAATTAATTAAATTACAAGTTAATTCTTCTAAATTTGAATCATTAACATTTTTAATATTATTATTATTATTAATATTATTTGAATTTAATTGATCAAATTCAGGTAATTTAATATTGAAAAATTTAGAATCAATTAATGTTGGTATACCCATTTGAGTAAATTGATTTAAATCAAAAGAAATTAAAGAATACCAAATTTTCCTCTTTAATTGATTTAATTTTAAATTATATTTATTTTTAGGTATAGGAGAAGGTTCTTTATTTAAACCTAAAGTAATCGCCATTTGAATTAATAAACCAGTATAAATATAAGAATCACCATCAACGAAAATTTCACCACCATTTACATTTTGATATTCTCTAAATAAAATTGCACATTGTAAAATTGGTAAAGGACATTTTTTCAATAAAATATATTGATTTAAACATTGATTAGCGTATTGAATTAAAATATCTTTTTGATTGAATTTAATTAGGTAAGATTCATTATTTTCCATGATTCTATTTTCAATAAATGAACCATCAGTTGTAAATAAAGATTCATAAGAAAATTTAAGTACAATTAACAGAGTACCAATTATAGCTAAGTCTGGATATTTTGTTAAAGATAAAGAAGTTATATTGATTTCGAAATTTGAATTTAAGTCATTTTTCCTATTTGTTTTAAGTATACGTTCAATATCTGATATGAAAATATCTTCATCTAAATATGGCATAAAGGGGTAAAGAAATTTGAAAAATCTGTCGATGAATAACCAAATAACTCTTTTATTTGGTAAGATTTTGATTATATTTTTACAAATTTCCAAAGTTTGATTCTGATTTAAAAATTGATTAGGTATTGAAGATTGAATGGTTTGAGAGAATCTTGGTATTGAAGAAGGTGGTGGTGGTGGTGGTGAAGTTGAAGTAGTAGTAGAAGAAGGTATATTTGAATTTGAATTTGAAGGTGGAGGTAAAACTGGTAAAATTCCTAGAGATTGTTGTAAAGCCGATTTCTGGAATTTAGTTAATATATCCCTTTTAGCTAATAAAATAGCGTCTTTGATAGGTTTAGCTAAAGGATCTCTTGAAATCATTGATAACCAAGAGAAAGGAGCAGAATTTAGTAAAGGGTTTCTCTCTGGATGAGATTCATTAGAGTTTGTAAGTGAGAGGTGATCAGGGTAGATGGTTAATGTTGTATTTAGATCTACACCTAATGAAGCTAGATGAGTTTCAATGTAATGAGATAGCTTAGTATGATCATTGATAGAGCCTCCATAGTTGAGCGAGGAAGACTCATGAGGGGAAGAAGATTGTTTATTAGGAGGAGAAGGTTTAGCGTTACCGCTGTTGTCGATAGCGGGCTTAGAATTTGCTGTTGCAGCTTTGAGTTGGTTTTGTAGAAGAGCTATTTGTGCCTGTAACGATGCTATTGTCTGAGTATGCGAGGAATATTGAGTATATGTGGGAGAAGAAGTGGTCGCAGTAGGAGTTGGTAGTTTAGTCGGAGAAGCAGAGGCTGATCGGGCAGCAGTAGTTGGATCGAGAACGGTATTTGTATCGGGAGGAATAGCTGTATCGGAAGGGATTGCTGTATCGGGAGGAATAGCTGCTGTATCGGCAGCGGGATTAGTTGAGGTACTATTACTGGTAGTAGTATTAGTAGTAGTAGTAGGAGCGGTGGAAGAAATGGGTATCTGTGGTTTGAGGAGTTCACCGTTCTTAGAGTAGTAGTTGCAAGATTGAGTAGTACCGTGGGCGATGCAGATTGTGCACACGGGTTTGCTTCGATCACACTTGATTTTCTTTTTCCGACAGTTATTGCATGCAAGAGGGACCCTATTTCGGTGTTTTGTGACCTTGGACATGGTGGAAGAACTGGGGCCGGGAGGGAGAGTGGGTGAAAGTAAGATGCTGGGGTGAGGTGGGTGGCTGAAATAGTATGAGAGCCGTGGATAGTGGCTATGGTGTATATGAATGAGTGTCTGAGTGTCTGTGTGTGTGGGGTCTGCATCGTCTGCATCGTCGGTGTTTGTCAGATGTCTGTCTCTGTGGTGATAACGCGCCGGATCTCGCCGTTGGATCTGCTGCGCCCTGGCTGGCCCGCGCCCGCGCTGACTAAAGTGGCTCCTTCCTGCGCAGCGTTCCGCTGCTCTGCCCACGCAGGCAACGTTGGCCACGCAGCCCCACAGCTCACATGCAGGAGAGACAGAGACAGGAACAGCAACAGCAACATACACAGCAACACAAACACGAACTGGAGACACTGCAGATGCCGGCGCCCGCAGAGACAGCCTATGGATCTCAAGCTGCTAGTTATCATCGATTCGAAGGATTAAAAAAGCGGCCCCAATTATCCTGCCAAAAGTCTTTTAAATCGTTTGAAAATGAAGCAAACAGTTGTTGACAT